>PJEM01012535.1:0-46361 GCA_004023845.1 Helogale parvula | reverse complement strand
CAGACCTACTGGAGACCTAGGTCTTCTCAAGTTAAGGCTGTTTTTCCCTCCAGCAAAGCATTAACATTGAGACAGGAGGGCATTCCTGGACTTTAGGCTATGATGAGATTGCCTTGTTCTGGTAAGCTGCTGCAGACTCTTCTCGATTTACATGTTTGTTTGTTTCTTTGTCCTTCCCTGTTTTGGGGGTAGCCTGGAGTGTCCAAGGAGGGCCATGTGCTAGGCTGTGCTTTGCCCCTCAGCCTGCCTCAAGTCCCTCATCCAAATCACATGTATGTAGAATCTAAAAAAACAAATGATAAATCCTACCATGTTTGTTGACAGGGGCAAAGGACAAGGAAATGATCAGACATGGGATCAAACGGTAAAAGGCTTACTGATGCAAATGTGCAGGACTGAACGTTTAGAGCATGGTGACCAGAGCTAAGACTAGTGTATTGTACACTTGAAATTTACTAGGGGGATGATGCCTGCGTGGCGGAGTAGGTTGAATATGTGACTTTGGTTCAAATCATGACCTCACAGTTTCCAGGTTTGAGTCTCTTATGGCTCTGTGCTGATAGCTCAGAGACTGGGGTCCGCTTCAGATTCCATGTCCCCCTCTTTGTCTCCCCCAGTCCTGTCCTCTCGTTCGCTCGCTCTCGCTTTCTCAAAAATGAAAAACTATTTTAAAAATGTTCTTATTTTTAAAAAACAATCATTTGTTAGGAAAGGCTATGCTAAGTGGTAACAAAACACACACACACAGGTGTTAATTATGGGAGCTGGGGGATATATTTATTAGATAGATGGTGGTTATTACTTTGGAAGCAGGACCCAGGGGTTCAAGGGCACTTGGCTCCATGGCCCTAGACATACCCATTTCTCCCACTCAGGGCTGACAACATTAAAGACAAGAAGGAAGACTTATGCTGCCTCCATGTTGACTTGAATCTTTCTCACTGGGTTCCTTCCAGAATGTATCCTGGCTCAGGAGGGAGACCCTGAGGACAGAGCTGCTGAGGGGACCTGGAACTACGCCCTCAAGCCACAAGGAGTGTCCTGAGCCAGAAAGACCCCAGCCCAGCCCTGATGGACTCCTAGGCAGTGACAGATTTAACCTTCATTGTATACCTGCAGACACCCACTCACTTTGGCCCCACATTTCAACTACAGAAACCTTGAAGTTTTGCCCACACATCAGAGACCTTGAAGTATTGCCCACACCTCAGAGCCAGCAGAAAACAACCACTGAGCACACTAGCCATGAATAGACACAAGCAAGGGAAATCAGGAGTAAAGAATATATGGGTCATATTAATACAGACAAACATACATGTAATTTATTGGCTGCTGACATATGGCTCTTTCCTATCTGAATTAAAATCCTTGGTAAAATCTACTCTGTTGAAAATTGTCACCCACAAACTTAAAAAAGAAATAAAAAGCCAAAACAAAATGAATTGATGTTGTGGACACTCTCATACAAATGGAAGCATAATTAACAGAATTCTCAAATGAGAATAGGAGAAATTGTAACCATCAAAATCCTGAAGAAATCATAGATATTTGTTATGAAAGGACCCCACTTAAAAAGTAATGATTCACACGTTGAGAAAAGCCCTCCACTTCCAAGTATTACTGATACATAAAAAGGAGTGGAAATGAGAATTTCAGAAGTAGCCTATGTCATTTAATGTCACCCAATATTAGAGTTGTCCCTCATCTACAGTAAAGGATGATGGTAGCTTAAGAAGTGGACGCTAAAGCTGAAGATATGAAGCATCACGAGGTTTCATCTCAGCATCTAGAAATCACTAATTCTTTCCCCTACAGCAGTGATCTGAATCACACTCATACAAAAAGGATCCTTCCAGGAGACATTTTTATAAAGGAAGCACCAAAACCTACATGTGGATTTGCACCCCTGCCCCGTGATGTTAATTAGGTTTAAAATGTACCCAGCAAGACCTCCAGGAACCCTCCTGTTTCTTCAAAGAATGTAAACCTTATCTTTGTTTTTACAGGAAAAAGAAATTCATATTTATTTATGTATGTTAATGTATATTCATTTTTGACATCGAGAATTTTTTTTGGTTTGTTTATTTTGAGAGAGAGACTTGTTTTTAATATTTCTTTATTTTTCAGTGGCGGGAGGCAGAGTCAGAGGGGGACACGAAATGCAAAGCAAACTCCAAGCTCTGACCTCTCAGCACAGAGCCCAACGCAGGGCTCCTATCCGTGAACCACAGATCACGACCTCAACCGAAGTCAGACACTTAACTGCCTCAGCGACCCAGGCGTCCCAGATATTTCTAGTTATTGAGAGGTATCAGGATTCATGCTTTGATAATGAGGATTGGGCAATATCGTTGCTTTATGGTGACCGAGTACAGTCAATACAGTTGCTTCAAGGTAGACTAGCCTGTACACTAGTGAGTGGCTCGTTCTCAAATTGTTAATGGTATACAATATGACAGTCAGAGTCACAATGCAGTGTTCGAAATATGATTACATTTTCATAAGAACCACTTGTCAAAAATAAATGAAAATCATTTTAGAAAACACAACAACTTACTTCTGGTGAGAGATTGAAATGTAGTTTCTCCAATTCAAAATGAGAGGAATTCGGTGTTGTAATATAAGTACTTGAACACAAAGTTGTAAAACACTAAGAAAACGAATATATGGTTAATTTATACTAAATATTACTGTCTCTGTGCTTATGTAAGGACAGGTTCTCCACCTTCATACGCCTCACACAAAATGTTCTACAAGATGAAGCCTTAGGCAATGATGAGGACAGAAAACAACCCTCCCATTTTTATGGCTGAGTAATAGTCCATGGTGTATATATACCACTTGTACTTTCTCCTTTCATCGATTGATGGTCACTGGATTCGTTCCATTTCATCGTTTTTATAAAGAATGCTGCAATAAGTACTCAGGAGTGCAAACATATGTTTTGGTATATTTTTGACCGTATTTCTGTTTTTAATTTCTATCTTTAAATTCAAGTTAGTGGGAGTGCCTCCGTGGTTCAGTTGGTTAACCATCTGATTCTTGGTTTTAGCTCAAGTGAAGATCTCATGATTTGTGTGTTTGAGCCTGGCTTTGGACTCTGTGCTGACACCAGGGAGCCTGCTTGGATTCCTTCTCTTTCTCTCTCCTCTCTCTGGTCTGTCTCTGTCTCTCTTTCCCTCCCTTGCTCACTAAATCTCAAAATAGATGAATAAGCTTACAAAAATAAATAAATTCAAGTTCCTTCACATACTCTTTAGTATTGGTTTCAGGACTAAACTCCAGGGATTCATCACATACATATGACATTTTGTGCTCATCTCCTTAATCTCCAACGCCCTTTTAGGTCATCCCCCCCCCACCTCCCCTCCAATAACCCTAAGTTTTTTCTATGTAATTAGGTGTCTTAGGCTTTGCCTCCCTCTCTGTTTTTATTTTATATTTCCTTCCCTTCCCCTGTGTTCACCTGTTTTGTTTCTTAAATTCCACACATGTGTGAAATCCTATATTTGTCCTTCTCTACTGACTTATCACACCTAGTAAAATCCACACTAGCTCAGGTTATTGCAATCAGCAGGATTTTATTCTTTGTGATCTCCAAATAATATTTCGTTCTATATTGATACCACATCTTCTTTGTGTATTCATCAGTTGATGTACATTTGGGCTCTTTCCAAAATTTCACCATTCTTGATAGAACCGCTATATACATTGGGGTGCAGGTGCCCCTTCACATCAGGATTTTTGTATCCTTTGGGTGAATACTTAGCAGAGATATTGGTGGGTCATGAAGTCATACTATTTTTCATCTGTTGAGGATCCCCCATACTGTTTTCCAGAGGGGCTGCCCCAGTTTGCACTCTCACCAGCGGTGCAAAAGAGTTTCCCTTTATCTATGTCCTTGCCAACACCTGTTGTTCCTGGAGTGGTTCATTTTAGCCACCAGGTGTGAGATGGTAGCTCATTGTGGGTTTGATCTGTAATTCCCTGATGATGGACAATGTGGAGCAACTTTCAATGTGTCTGTTAGCCATCTGGGAGCTTTCTCTGGAAAAGTGTCTCTTCAGGTCTTCTGGACATTTCTTTACTGGATTATTTGTAGCATAGGCGTTGAATTTGATGTGTTCTTCAGTGATTTTGATACTAATGTTTATTCCATATGTCATTTGAAATATTTTCTTCCATTCCATTGGTGGCCTTTTAACTTTGTTGATTGTTTTCTTTACTCAGCAGACGTTTATAATCTTGAAGAGGTCCCAATCAACATTTTTGTTTTCATTTCCCTTACTTCCAGAGACATGTCTAGTAAGAAGTTGCTGTAGCCAAGGTCAAAGAGGTGGCTGCCTATGCTTGCATCTAAAATGTTGACGCTTTTCTATTTCACATTTAGATCTTCCATTCATTTAAAATTCATTTGTGCATATGGTATGAGAGCCTGTTTCACGTTCACCCCTCTGCATGCTACAGTCCAGTGTTCTCAGCGCCACTTACTGAAGACTGTCTTTGTTCCATTGGATATTCTTTACTGCTTTGTCGAAGAGCAGTTGGCCATAGATTCGTGGGTCCAATTCTGGGTTCTCTATTCTGTTCCAGTAATCTCTGAGTCTGCTCTTCTGCCAGAACCATGCTGTCTTGATGAGTGGTTTTGTAATACAGTTTGAAGTCTGGAATTGTGATGCCTCCAGCTTTGCTCTTCTTTCTCAACATTACATTGGGTTCTTGAGTTAACTTTATATTTTGGATGCAAACTCCAAGAGCACTGGCCAGCATAGACCAGTTTAGGTCCAGGACAGCTTCACCTAGTAGATGGGCTATGAAGTGTCAGACACTTACCAGGACCTCAGTATAATGTTAAAATCTCCACCCACTGGGGAGCCCAGCATTCGTTAATACAACATACAACATGCATTTCAGCTTCTTTCCTCGGTATACATGTGCTTGCACTTGCCTTATACCCACCTCCACATAGGATGACAAAGCTCCCCTTTCAGATATTCATTGTAATCCTGAATCAAAGCAAGTACTTACCCCTGTCAACTTTGGTAGTTTTTCCCCCAATCCCATCATTCATTGCAAGTTTCCTTTGAGTGACAATTACAACTGGTGCGTTCTCTACCTGTCACTCACCATGGAGGAAACTCATGCTAGCTTAGATACAGGAGGTCATCGTCACCCAAGAAGAGGAGGTGTCCATAGCTCTCTAGCATCACATCCCCGTACACTTCCCCTGAGGGAGGCGCAGGCATCCCCAGTCCTCCTGAGGGAATTCTATGGCCACATCCCTAAATGCCAGCAGCCCCTGCAATAAATGCCACAGTTTCCATGTGGACAGGGCAGTGTTCATAATGGCACCTCCGATGAAAGAAGGAGGTGGGATACATGGTTCTGGCTTAGGTGAGATTCTGCTTTCTCTCACCACCATAAACACTCTATTCCTGCCAGATAAACTGTCAATTGAAGGTGCCGACAGAGGCACACAGATGTCTGAGGACTGCATTTATATCATGCAGTATAGGTTGTGTCTAGTTCTTCGTTTGAAAGTTTTCGTGGGTTAGAGATGTAGTTTTCCAATTGCGTAGTTCTTATTTTTTGGATGTTTACATATTTTGAGAGGTAAAGACAGATCATGAGCAGGGAGGGATAGGCAGTGAGGGTGGGGAGACACAGAATCCAGGGCAGCCTCTAGGCTCCAAGATGGTAGCACAGATTCTGACACAGGCCTTGACCTCAGGAACTGTGAGATCATGACTTGCACCAAAGTCGAACACTTAACTGACTGAGCCACCTGTACAGGCACCCGCCTACATATCAAGTTCTAATATGATTTCTCAGTTCACAACAGTGATGTCCAGATCAGGTTTTGTCTGACTCAGGAGGTAGAATGGGAAATTGAGTCTGCATTTCTAAGAAGATATTACCATATAAGAAACAGGTAGGATTCCATGGAAGAATTATCAAAGAGTAAGAAATGAGTTGGGTTTATATGTAATCAAGATTGTACAGGTTAAAGCAAGACAGTCAATAGCAGTACTTTCTGAACATTAGTAATGACTAGATTCCAAAAGTTTACATACATCAATGCACACGCACACACACACATACACACACACAAATAGTCTTGGGGACATATTATTCTTCCCCTTTTAGAATATTTTGTCCCACATCCAGTAAATGTAAGATGTTTCTTCTGTAGCCATTTCACTAATTTCAGACAGAGAAACAACAAGTGGGCAGAGAGGCATTGGGAAAGATTAAATTCTGCATGGGGCTCTGCACTGAGAATACAGCCTGCTGACGATTCTCGATCCTATCTCTGCATATTCTGGCTCTTCCATGTGTCATGGAGGAATTACACAACTTCCCCACCTCATGGGAAAATGTAGTCTGTTTGTTTCCATGTCACTTGTTTGTAAATTCATGCCTTGGAATGTTATGTGGATTTAGAAGGTTCTGGAGTCCAGCTCAATAGGTGCAGTGGTCCCTGAAGGATGGACAATATCTGCGAAAGGGAGTGAGAGAACTTCAAATTTCTTTCTGATCACCAGGCAGGCATCTCTGCTCTGCTTCTCTAGCTTTATGTATAGTGACAGGTACAAGGAGCAGAAAGAGCAGCGTTTGTCTGTAAATGATTTGTCATAGATAACTTTTACAATTTTCCAGAAGATGGACTCTGCAGAAGTTACAATTCTAATCTTAGTAGTAATGATTGTCTTAACAAAACTTAGCTTCAGGCACTCATGCCATATAATGCTTTCATTAAATGGGAAGGGCAGGTGTTTTTTCTTTAATTTTTTCATGGTTTTTAATATTTATTTTTGAGACACAGAGACAGTGCGAGCAAAGGAGGGCAAGAGAGAGAGGGAGACACAGAATCCGAAGCAGGCTCCAGGCTCTGAGCTAGCAGTCAGCACAGAGCACAACACGGGGCTCAAACCCATGATCCGTGAGATCATGACCTAAGCCAAAGCCCACTGCTCAACTGACTGAGCCACCCAGGTGCCCCAAAATGTCTTTGTTTAGAGACAGAGAGAGATAACAGGGTAGGGGCAGAAAGAGAAGAGAAAGAGCACACTAAACACTCGCTGTACTGACAGCGTGAAGGGCAATGCCTGGATCATACACACAAACCATGAGATTATGACCTAAGCTCAAGCCAAGACAGAGATGCTTAACTGACTAAGCCTCCATGTTCCTGAATGTGTATCTTTCAATAGGACATATTTTCTTTGCGTAACATTTACCTGGGCATGGGATTTTGAAGACAGTTTCACAATGGCAGTTAACATGTTTGATGGTTTTTCAAGAAACTGGTGCTCCTGATGGTCCGTGCAGAATCTCTCAGTGGCATTAAGGATAGGTCATAATCCAGCCCCAGTAAGTAGTGCTTTAATGAATCCTCAGGAGGGGAGAAGATACTTTTACAAGGCAAGATTAAAACCCATAAAATATCTAGAATCATGCCCACAACCTGTAGCCAGTGTTAACTGAAGTAGAGGCTTTTTACGCTAGAATGTTCTGTTCAGAGACAGGAAGCATCACAACTGCATCAAGGATACTGCTCCAGAAGAACAGGTCTATGTTCCACCTGATGGCCCAGAGTCAGCCTAAGGTCTCTGGCAGTTGAATCCCTCTGGGGCCATCAGTTCAGTCTCACTAGGGACACTCTCTGCAGCAACAAGGACTCATTGAAATATTTGGGGATGTCGCATGGAGACTGGGGTTAGGATGGCACTAGAATCAGAATCTGCTTCACTCTCAGAGAAAGAGGAGTGAGTCATCCAGTGTCCTCTCCTTGTTCCATAGAAGGAAGCTTCTCATGGTGCCCAAGGGAGACTCATTCCAAGCTCCTTTTCCTATTGTGAGAACACTGAGCATGTGTAGAGTTGCAAACAGATGGAAAGTAATTGTTTGTATGGCATATTGTCATTCAAAAAAAGGATGAAGAGACATGATTCCTGCCATGTAGGGATTTTAAGAATAGAGCAAATGGGTACATTGTTGAATTCAGGATTGTGGAGAGAATGAGAGAAGAGGTGATGTACAGGGCCTTGGCTGCAGGTGGGCCAGTTCCCTTTCTGTGTGGTGGTGTGAGATGTGGTGTCACTTCTGGTGGGTCATCCATGAGCCAAAGACTTGTTCTTTTTTTTGTTAAGAGTTTTTCTTAGCAGCAGTAGTAGTGGCATTTATTTTTCATTCTCATTAAGAATTCAAGTTTTCTAACATAATTGTCTGTGGTTCGCAGGCAGGCGCACAGAAGCAAGGACACAAGGGTAAGAGAATGAGGGAAAGAGAAGAGAATCAAAGGATGGGAAGGGGAGAAACAACATGAGTGATGCCCATATTGCCACTTTATTTCTCATTTGCAAGAAGTTTTACACAAACAGCCACAACTAAGAGGAGGTTTTTTCTAGACAAAACTTTTTCTGTTTTCATGATTATTGTGGTGCCATATTCCTGGGAACTTTACACTCTCTTCTTATTGTTATTATAAGAGTGCCAAAGCGTGAAGGACATTTGTACAATAATATATCAAGTCAAGAAGATTGAAGGACATTGTACAAAAACATCTTAACTCAAGTGAATTAACCTCTGAGGAACTGGATCAGCAGCATGGGTTGTAAGGGCACAAGTGCTTTGCTGGATCAAACTCGCCTTACTGGATACCTACTGCCGCTTCCCACAATTGTCCCAGAAAGTTATGTGTATGTAAAGTTGCTTTCTATTTTATTTTATGAAATAGAAACGGAAAAGACTAAATAGATTCACATCATATGAACTCCGGTGTTAACACTGTCTGGGCAGGCTTAGGACTGACAGAGCGGGAAGCATCCCAGAGACAGAGACATCAGAGCCTACAGCCAGCACCCTCCCTTGCCCGGACCTATCCACCCCCTTCTGAGACCGTGTCCAGGACTGGACTGGCTCTGGGATCTCCGTCTTTCTGAGGACAGATTAGAAAAGGGGAGATTCTGAGTCGTTCCTTTCATCTCCCAGGGCTGGTGCTCACAATTTCAAACACCCGGAGGCAGATAAACGGGAGCAGAGGACTGACTGTATCTTTTAGTGCCTTCATTTCTATCTTTCCTATTCAATCCTGTTTTTCATGAGCCTTCAACCAGAATCCTATTTTCCTTTCCTGTAGATTTTCAGTAGTTGCTCATTTAACAAAATATAAATATATGCATATATTATGACATGATTATAACAATCTAACTAATTAACATACCTATCACCTCATATAATTAGGAGTTTTGTTTTTTTTTTTTAAATTTTAATGTTTTATTTAGTTTAGAGAGAGACAGATTGTGAGCAAGGGAGGGTCAGAGAGACAGAGAGATACAGAATCCAAAGTAGGCTCCAGGCTCTGAGCTGTCAGCAAAGAGCCCAATGCGAGGCTCAAACACACAAACTGAGATCATTACCTGAGCTAAAATTGGATGCTTAACCAACTGAGTCACACAGGCTTCCCAGGACTTTTAATTTTTGATCTTTGTTGAGAACATCAAAGATACATTCTCGTAGCAAACGTCCAGTATAGTACACATAATTACAAGTATCTCCATACTGTCCTTTAGATTTCCAGAATTTCATGCATACTGGAAATTTTGTACCATTTGACCCACTCCCTTACTATGCCTTCATTCAGCTCTTGGCAATCACAATTCTATTCTACTGTAGGAGCTGAATGCTATTAGGTTCCAGATATAATAGAAATAATATAGTATTTGCCACCATCGATGTCTTATTCCACTTAATATAAGTTCCTCCAGGCTCACCTGCATTGTCCCCAAGGGAAGGATGTCCTTCATTTAAGGTTGAATTTTGTATCTATATAGATAGAGAGATGATAGCTAGATAGATACAGATATCTACATTTAAATAGATATATAGATGTATGATATATATGGCATTATCGTTTATGATACATAGTCTATGATGTTCATTAAAATTTTTTTTTGTCTTTTTAAATTTTACTTTTGAAAGACAGAGACAGAGAATGAGCGGGGGAGGGACAGAGAGAGAAGGAGACACAGAATCTGAAGCAAGCTCCAGGCTCTGAGCTGTCAGCACAGAGCCTGATGCGGGGCTCAGACCCATGGATTGTGAGATCATGACCTGAGCTGAAGTCAGACACTCAACCGACTGAGCCACCCTCTATGATATTAATTTTTATATCATACATAATATTATCTATAGATGACACGCTCCACACATACTCTTCCTAGAAAGCAGGGAAACGACAGGGTGATAACAATTCCTGTATTCTCAAATGACTAAAATTGAGAAAGTGGTAACTCAAGTGTGGAGGAATTAAACTGATCATATATTCCTGATCAGAGTGTACCAAGTACAGGAAACTGGCATTTACTTATAAGCTCACAACATTTTTCTATCCTGTTTTTAAAAAAAGGCAAACACAACAATTTAAGTCTCTGGACTTTGAATCTAACCTTCCTTTCTGTATTTTTCAGTTTATCCATATTTCATTCCTGTGGTTGCAAAAGTTCGTTTTCAATCCACAGATAAACAGAAGATGGAAAATGGGCCAGGCCCAGTACCTACATCTTCATGGTTACTGTGGGACGCCTAGTGGGCAACCCACAGGATATTATCGGGATTAAGTCACACCATGTGTGTGAAGTTCCCAACAGGGCACAGCATCAACTCACTGCAAACAGGAAATTAGTGCTCAATCCACATTGCAGTGATTGATTTCTACATATTGTTTTCAAATGGAGATTGGTTCAGACATTAGTGTCTTCCAGTACACTTTTAAGTACAATGAAAGCATGTGGTCCTGCAGGATGGTGATGGCGGTCTTCGCTGGGAATCAACAGTTAACTCACAACAGTGGAACCAACGGGGTATACTCTTCCCTGGAACTCAGCAGGAATTGTCTGTGTTCACATCAGGTGGTGGCTGTGGGGGGCTCAAGTGTGCTGATCCTGCGTTTGTGCCACAAACGTGGGTCTCAGGGTGCAGGATCAGCACTTACAAGGAACTGGTGAAAGAGGCCAATTCACAGACCCCATTCCAAATTGTGGAATCACCATTTCTTCTATGGGACCTGGAACACCAAATGATTTATATGCACATGAAACCTTGAAAGCACAAACCGCCTATCAGCCTGGGTTTACAATAAAGATCCCATGGCGAGTTTTAAGAATGAGCATCACCTGTGCCTTCTGCCAGAGTCCTCTATTGGTCAGGATGAGAGCATTGGCGCTGCTTTAACTATGAGCTCTAGGAGATTCTCAGGTGAGGTCAGGGTTAGCATGAGGATTCACAGATTTATTTGGGAGGGCTGTGTCTGGCTTTCAGTTGAAGAGACGATGACAATCTGTTGGGCATGGACTTGGAAGGGGCAGGTGAGGGCAGCCCAGGTTCCCCGAGGGGTGGCAGGATGTGTGGCTGTCTGTGGGAGGGGAGGACATCTGAAACTGGGAAGGAGAAACTCCCATGGAAGTCGCCTTGCAGGAGCTCCATTTTTTTCGGAATCTTCCTGTGACAAAATCATTAATTGATGTTGACTGCATTTTCAAGGGTCTGTTAGCCATCTGGATGTCTTCTTTTGAAAAGTGTGTTTTCATTTCTTATGCCCACTTTTTCACTGGATTATTTGGTTTTTCAGTGTTCATTTTGGTAATCTCTTTCTAGATCTGGAATCTAACCCTTTTCTGAGATGTCAATTGCAAATATCCTCTCCATTCCATCTTTTGCCTTTTAGTATTGGTGATTAAATCCTTCCCCTTCCGTGTGCAGAAGGACTTTTTTTTTTTTGTATGAGGTGCCAATAGCTCATTTTCATTTTTATTCCCCTTGTCTGGAAACATGTCAAGTATGAATTGGCTCTGGCCTAGGTCAGAGACGTTTCCTGAATATTTCTCCTAAAGAATTTTGGTGATTTCCTGTCTCATATTTAGGTCTTCTATTCATTTTGAATTTATTGTTGTGTATGGTATAAGAATCTTGTCCAGTTTCATTCTTCTGCATGTCATTGTACAGTTCCCCCAGCAGCATTTGGTGAAAGGCTTGTCTTTTTTCCATTGGATACTCTTTCCTGTTCTGTCTCAGATGAGTTGGCCATATATTTCTGGGTGTGTTTCTGCATTCTCTCTTCTATTCCTTGAATCTATGTGTCTGTTTTTGTGCTGGAACCATACTGTCTTGAAGATAACAGCTTTTAATACATTCTAAAGTCCAGAATAGTGATGCCTCTCCTCATGGTTTCCTTTTAGCACATCATTTTGACTATTCAAGTCTTTTGTGGTTCCATACAAATTTTAGGATTGTTCTAGCTCTTTGCATAATGCTTGTGTTCTATTGTATTTTCGGTTTTTTTTTCTTTTTTATGGTTTTTATTTATGTTTGAGAGACAGAGACAGTGCGAGCAGAAGGGTCAGAAGGAGCGGGAGACACAGAATCTGAAGTAAGCTCCAGGCTCTGAGCTAGCTGTCAACACAGAGCCTGACATGGGGCTCGAACCCATGAACTGTGAGATCATGACCTGAGCCAAAGCCAGCTCCTCAACTGACTGAGCCATTCAGGCGCCCCTTGCTTGTGTTCTATTAATAGAGATGGCCTTGAATGTGTAGATTGCATTGAGTAGTATTGACATTTTAACAATATTTGTTCTTCTAATCCATGAGCATGAAATGTTTTTCCATTTCTTTTTGTCTCCTTGAATTCCTTTCCCAGGCTTTCTCTATATTTTGCATACAGATTTTTTACATCTTTGGTTAGGTTTATTCCTAGGTATCTTTGTGCTTCGGGTGTAATTATAAATCAGATCAACTCCTTGATATTTCTCCTGCTTCTGTGTAGAAATGGAACTGTGTAGAAATGGAACTGATTTCGTTACACTGATTTTATATCAAGTGACTTTGCTGAATTTACATATTAACTCTAGCAGTTTTTTGGTGGAGTGTTTCAGTCTTCTATGTAGAGAGATTATCCTGTCATCTACAAAGAGTGAAACTTTGACATCTTTCTTGCCGAATTGGAAGTCTCATTTCTGTTTCCTTTCTGATCGCTGAGCCTAGGACTTTGAGTCCTATGTTACACAACAGTGGTGAGAGTGAACATCTGTGTCATGTCCCTAATATTAGAGTAAAAGCTCTCTGTTTTTCTGCATTGAAGATGATATTAACTATGGAGCTTTTCCTCTATCAAAAGGATCATATGGTACTGAGCCTTTATTTATTATCATCAGTAGAGTTTATCACATTGATGTCCATATGGTGAACCATGTCTGCATCCCAGGAATAAATCCTACTTGATCATGGTGTATCATTTTTTCTTCTTAAATGTTTGTTTATTTATTTTCAGAGAGCCAGAGACACAGAGAAAGATGGAACTAGCAGGGAAGGGGCTGAGAAAGAAGGAGAGGAAATCCAAAATAGGGTCCATAGTATCATTTTCGACTCAACATGGGGCTAGAATTCATGAATTATGAGATCTTGATGTGAGCCACAATGAAGAGTCAGACACCCAAGTCACTGAGCCACCCAGGTGCCCCAAATAATTTTTTTGATGTACTGTGGCATTCCATTTGCTAGTATCTTGTTGAATATTTCTGAATCCAGGTTCCTCAAAGATATGGGCCTCCTTTTTAGATAGGTCTTGGTCTGACTTTATAATCACGGTAATGCTAGCTTCATAGAATGTGTTTGGAAACTCGCCTTCCTTTTCTGTGGGAACACATTGAGGAAAATTGGTATTAACTCTCTTTTAAGTGTCTGTTAGAAATCCCCTGTGAAGCGACCTGCCCCAGGACTCTTATTTGTAATGGGATGTTTAAAACCAATTCAATTTCATGGCTGGTAACAGCCCTGTTCAAAAGGAATCTTTCTTCCTGTTTGAGTTTTTATAGTTTATTTCAGGGAATTTTCCCCTTTCTTCCTGATTATCCAGTGTGTTGCATATAATTTTCATAACATTCTCCTATACTTGTTTGTACTTCTGTGGTGCTTGTTGTGATCTCACCTCTTTCGTTCATGATTCCATCTATTTAGGTCCTCTTGGTTTTCTTTTTGAAAAGGCTGGCTAGGGTTTTATCAGTTTTGTTTATTTTTTTAAAAAAAACTGCTCTCAGTTTCATTGATCTACTCTACTGTTTACCTTGGAGTCTGTATTATTTAATGCTTTCTAATCTTTATTATTATTTTTTCGTCTGCTGGCTGTGAGCTTTATTTGCTGCTGCTTTCCTATCTCGTTTAGGTATAACATTATGCTGTGTATTTGGAACATTTTTTTGCCTTTTGAGATAGACCCAAATTGCAAAGCATTTTCCTCTCAAGATTGCCTTTGCTGCATCCAAACAGTTTGGACTGTCTTGTGTTCATTTGTGTTTGTTTCCATGTATTTTTAAATTTCTTTAATTGCCTAGTTAATGCATTCATTTCCATTTTTAGTTGACTGTTTTTTAATCTCCATATTTTTAATGTTTTTAAATTTATTTTTGAGAGATAGAGATAGCGTGAGCAGGGGAGGTTCAGAAAGAAAAAGACAGACCTAGAATCTGTTCCATGTTGCCGGCTCTGAGCGAGTTGTCAACACAGAGCCCGACCCGGGGCTTGAACCCACGAACCATGAGATCATGACCTGAGCCAAAGCGGAACACCAAACCGACTGAGCCACCCAGGTACCCCTAATCTCTATATATTTTAGGGCTTTCCAATTTTCTTCTTGTGTTTGAGATTGTGTTTCATAGTGTTGTGGTATGAACTCAGTCTTCTTATACTGGTGGAAGACTGATGTGTGGCTCCATATGTCATCTACTCTGGAGAATGTTCCATGTGCATATGGGAAGACTGTGTCTTCTGTTGCTTTAGGATGACATGTTCTCAGCAGATCTGTTATGTCCATTTGGTTCAGTGTGTCATTGAGAGTCATTGTTTCCTTGTGGATCTGCTATTTCAATGATCTGTCCATTGCTGTGGGTAGGATATTAAGGTCTCCTGCAATTATAGTATTATTGTCAATATTTGCTTATGTTTGTTATTATTTGTGTGTTTGAGTGGTCCCAGTGTGGGGAACTAAATATTTATAGCTGTTAGCTCTTCTTAATGGATAGTCAATTGGATTATGATAGAATGCCCTTCTTCATTTCTTTTCGCAGTTTTTGTTTTAAAATCTAGTTTTTCTGGAGCACTTGGGTGGCTCAGTTGACTGAGTGTCCGACTTGGGCTCAGGCATGATCTTGTGGTCAGTGAGTTCGAGCTCTGTGTTAGGCTCTGTGCTGACAGCTCAGAGCCTGGAGCCTGCTTTCGATTCCGTCTTCCTCTCTTTCTCTCTATGCCCCTCCTGTACTCATGATCTGCTGTCTCTATCTCTCAAAAGTGCATAAATGTTTTAAAAAAATTTAACCTAATTTGCTAATCCTTTGACATGAATAAGCTTGATAGAACGTTCTCCATCCCCTCACTTTCAAATCTGCAAGTGTCCACAGTGTCTCTTCTAGGCAGTTTATTGAGGGATCTTGTGTTTTTTATTGTTTTCCTTTTGTTTGGTTTTGATAAATACATCCTGATTCCCTATTTCTTTTGATTGGAACATTTAGTGCACTAAAAATCAGAGTGATTTGAAAGATATGAATTTACTACCATTGTGATATCTGTAGATTTTGTGTTTGTGGTGATGTTCTCTAGTCCTTTATAGACCTTGCTGCTTTCCACTAACAGAGCCTCTCTTAGAATTTCTTATAGGGCTGCTTTAGTGATCACCAACTTCCTTTATTTTTCCTTTGTTTTGTTTTCTTTTCTTTTCAGAGAGAGAGAAAGAGAGAGAGAGACAGACAGACAGACACAAGGTGCAAGTGGCAGAGGGGCAGAGAGAGGGCGATACAGGATCTGAAGCAGACTCCACGTTGTGAGCTATCTGCACCCAACCTGATGTGGCAGCGCTCAAAGAATAGAGAAGACAGTCAGCTAGCCCTGAGCCACAATTCTCCTGCCGTTTCTCCTTAAGACTCGGTTGGGACTCAAAACCTGATCTCTTAAAGGATCTGGCATGGTCTGGATCTGGATCTGCTCCCCTCCTCTGGAGAGGAGCCTCCCCACCCTGTTACTGAAAGGCCTCTCGCTGCACTTGCGCAATCTTTTGACCTTGGGGAGGCAATAAACCCTCTTTCCAAAGTGCTCTAGGGAGAGGACTGTTCTCTACAGTGCACCCCAGAGATCAGTACACCACACCATGCAATCCAAGGCCAGGTCCTTCTTCTTCAGGAGCATGCACCATGGCTCTGCTGCACCCTTTTGATAGGGTCTCCCCATCTGAATTATTCTTAGTGTGTATATATATCAGCATCCCAAAAGAAGGATACACTTCTCTTGGCAGCAACACAATAAACTGAGAGGACTTTTTGTTTTTTAAGTTGTATTGAAACACTTCCAGTCCCCACTATCCAACATAGTAGTCTTCAGTTTTAGCTTGCAACGTTAGCCTGTAAGATTGATGACCCAAATCTCTTTTTATATCTATATATCATGCATTGTTTCCTATAAAGACTCAGAACCAAACCCTCTTATCCATCCTTTCCTTGGGACACCAATACACACCTCTACGCACCACAATATTTCCTGGCATAACGGAGTCTGAAGGCAACCAAGAAGTGCTACAGATAACCATATTCCTCTTTTAAGGATTAACTGCCCTAACGTGTTGTTTTTTTTTTTTTAAATCTTTAGGCATGGTCATGTGGTGGCTAAGTCTCTTAAGCTTCTGACTTCACTCAGGTATGATCTCGTGCTTTACTTCAAGCCCATCTGTGGGCACTGTGACGACAGCCCGTGCTTGGAGCCTGATTTAGATTTTGTGTCTTGCTCTCTCTCTGGCCCTTTCCCACTCACACTGTGTGTGTGTCTCCTTCTCTCAGTATAAAAAAACATTAAGAAAAAAAAACCTATCAGTCAGGCAAAGACTTTGAGGTTGGTGTGTGGGCAGGAGCCTGCCTTCTTCCCAAATGGCTGGCCTCCTAGAAAAAGCCAATATTCTTCTCCATCAAAACTCCTGTCTTAAGTATTGGCTTTGCAGGAGAATAACAGCTGCACTTGCGATTTTTGTAACAAAATTGATGTGGGATAATTGAGTACAATGGTCAGGGGAAAATTCTTGAAATATTTTATGGCACATCATTGTAAGCTTATGCCAGTAGCTCGGGACAGACCCGGTGGGCAGAGAGAGCTGCACTTTGGCTGTATAAAGCTGCTCAGGGGGTGGGTCTTTGCCGGGAGCCAAAGAAAGGGTTAAAGAACTCTGGTGGAAAAACTAAGGCAGAACTGACTAACTTTGTTAAATGTCACAGCAAGGTAAGCAGCAGTAAATAGCTGTTAGTTCCTGAAGAGTCATAAATAGCTATTGGCTCCAGGAACTAAGATTACCATCAGTTAATGTCTGACAGGTCCCTGGTACCGGCTGGCTCCCCCCATGTTCTTTCTCCTGTCCTTGCATTTTTCTTCCCCCCTGGTTGTGTATATAATCAGCCTCCTTGAATAAACCTTAGAGCTTGGTCAGACCTCCTATCTTGCTCTGATTCTTTGTGTCTCTTGTCCCATCCATTCATCCGTTCCCTCCTGCAGGTTCCCATTGAATGAACCCACGGGCCGGGGCAGGCCTTGCAGGGAGTATTAGATCATAAATGTTCCTACCTCAAATTTTCTACTCCTCAAATACTATTCCAACATTTCTCCCTTGTTTACCGCTCAGTTTCATAAGATGTACAGGCAGTCATGAGACCCTGGATGTAGCAACCAGCACATATTTGATCTTATCAAATCTAAGCAGGCTACAGGTCCACCTTCTGGGCGAAAGGTAAACACTTTTCTGTTTTCATCCCTCATCACTTCACCCCTGACTAATCTTTGGTCCTGAAATCTTTAAGGTTGTCGAAGGGTGAAGGGCTCCTCTATAACTCTTCAAGGTGACAGGGGTTGTCAGGATGTCCAAATCTATGGACCAAAATGGGTCACTCTTTGTCCCTACATGTAGCTATTACAGAAAGCCATGGTTGTAGAGGGCAGAGGGGACATTGGGGGGAATTTGTTTTGTGTAGTAGGCATCGTCTGTAGGCTGGGCAAAGGAGTAAGGAACTGCTTGCACATATGACAACAGGAGAGAACAAAGCAAAAGAGAGAACACATTAGAATTATTATAATCACAACTCAGAAGGGCAATGAGAAGACCTTTTAGGGAGCCCAGGAATTTAATCATTACTTGACAGTAGAGATAAATCAAGAAATAAACCCTTTATTATAGAAAATAATCTGATGGTCCCCATCAGAGGGAACGTGTGGGGGGGGGGGATGGATTAATACGTGCTGGGAATTAAGGAATGCAACTCTTGTGATGAGCACACACATATTTTAACTGGAATTAAAATAAAATCTTAAAGAAAACATTAAATAAAAAAAGAAAAAGTAGTTGGGTGCTAGTAAAATACCGATATATCTTTGCAATATGAATGGATAAAAGTGGAGACTACTACTTGAAGTGGTCGCGATGAAGACGACTTCCCAGATATCGGTAGAGGATACCTCCTTCCCAAAAGGGCATATGACTGTAGAACGATATTTCTTACCAATTACTTCAGTCCTAAAAATTATTGAAATTAGTACACCTAGGTCATCATATCAGAACTAGAATGCTTCATTTTTTATTTGGTTTATTTTTGAGAGAGATAGAGTGCAAGTAGGGGAGGGTCAGAGAGAGAGGGAGACAGAAAATCTGAAGGAGGCTCTGAGCTGTCAGCACAAAGCTGGTCTTGGACTCAAACCTACCAGCCATGAGATCATGACATGAGCCACAGTCAGATGCCAAACAGACGGAGCCACCCCATTGCCCCAGATCAAGAATGTTTCTTGAATGCTTGCAATCTTTATTCTGAACAAGGATCATACAGTGCATTTGGAGGCATACCTGTATCTAGATGTGATCTTCATATATTTTAATAAATACAACCTATCAGTGTTTAATGTGTTAACATTTGTATGTAATGAATGGCACACTATCCTGCCACTAATATTAACCTACCTCACCTAATTTAAAAACATAGATAAGAGATAGCATCTACCACCTCTTTGGTATAGATATAGATATAATTAGATAGATATAGATGATGATATGGATATAGATGATGTAAAACTGCATATAAATAGAAGACATAGGTAGATAGATAGATAGATAGATAGATAGATAGATAGATAGATAGATATAGATATCAGGTAGTCATTTTCTCAGTGGCCCCAGACTGTCGGGGGGCCGCCAAGTTTCTGTCTGCCTCAAGGCAAGGATTATCACTCTCAGCAGAGTGAGCCAGTAAACAAGATTTGCATCTCGAAGCTGGAGATGGCAAAAATATCCTTGGCGTCAGTCTTGCTATGCCAGGCTAGAGGGTCAAGGTGCATAAAAGATCAAAACCGTATTTAAATTATTCAGTGTTAACTCTCCCCCTCCCAGCATTCCTGAAGGCAAGTCTGGGCGTTTCTTTTAAATATTCATTTGACTCTATTTACCTGGCATCTGAGGTAGGTCAGATACTTTGTTTCTCCTCCCCTGAAGGTTATATAAAGAACAGTTCTTTGAATAAACTCTCTCTCTCTTCTGCCTGATCAGAAACCGTGAGTTGTGTCCTTGTTTGCTGCGTCTCCCTCTGCCCCCTTTCTCTCTCCCTCCCTCGGGAGAAAAACCCGTGTAGATTCTCTGCCAGGCTGGCAGAAGGTCACTGGTCAGGGCGGGATGGAGGCGCGCTCCCAGCCGGTGGGGAGCGCGCCTCTGTTGCGTCTGCCCGGACTGGGGCGCACTCCCACCAGGAGCGCACCCGGACCTGGCGACCTAAATACTGCGGCGCCTGCCATCCTAACCTGGGGTAGAGGCGGATCCCGTGTCTCGTGCCGCCGCAGCCTGGAGTGGAAGCTGAAGGACGGGCGGACTTGCGTTTCTGGGTCCAGCGGTTTAAGACTTCCGTGGGAAACAACTATGACGGGCGAAGGAGCGTTCCCCGGTGGACGATATAGGTGCCCGAACCGGGCATCGGGCTTAGACACCAGACTTTAAAGAATGAATAGTTATAATTCCCACACTTCATCTATTACATCATTTTCTCTGCCTTTTCACTCCTAGGACATCAAGATGGATACATTACAGCAAATAAGGGTACTTTTGACAGTTTGTCTCAAGTATTTCTTGATTGTGCTTCTTGGGTTCTATTTTTTTTTTTAGTTGGTTTTCCTTGCAGGGTGCTTGAACCGACACAAAGCATCATTAGCAAATTCTCTGAAAAACATGCTACACAGTCAAAAATCAGTATAGCTTCTCATATGACACCCCAACCACAGCCTGGTGAGCAACCGCCTCCTCTAGGTCCCTCGGCATTCCACTGAGGAGCCTTTAGAGAAGATCGCCACAGATTTACTCAAATATGTTTTAGTTTCAAGGGCTCAATCTGGACTTACCCAGCAACTCCTAACCTCTGCACCCATGGTTCCTAATAAGGATTGGGCCCCAGGTCATGAGGGTGGGGTTCTTTTGATGTTTCAACCAAGTGAATGCACACACATGACAGTGCAGGGTGTGTAGTAAATACTCCATAGGTGGCAGAAAAATATTTACAAAAGGCAAGGCACGAGAGAGGAAAAATGACAGGAAGAATTGCATGAATCCTGCATGTGGAGAAAGGACACCTGTTTCCAGTTAGCACAACTGACTCTCTGAATAATGAAACGTAAACCTCAGTTGTTTCATTTGTTAAGTATGCCAGTTCCTCTCAATCTCCCACATGTCTTTTCCAGTTACATATGCCTTTCAGACAGCTCTTTGTTTGTGTTATGATTAGAGTGTCCTGACTGACCTCTTAACTGAGAATAGAGGGATTCAAGACCAATGGACTACGGTACTAATTCAAACACTTAGCACTGACAGGGATTGAACATAGATGAAGAATGATGAGGGACCACTCTTTAGAGAGAAACATAAGTCCCATTAAAAGCACATATAGAGAAATATTTTGAAATGTGGGGAGGCGATTGGAGAGAGCCTGTAGTCAGTCCAAAGTTCGAGGCAGCTCCTGATGGTGTTACCTGGAATAAATGTAACAGAGTGGGGGACTTGGCCAATATGGTCAGTTCCAGAGATCAGGGAACTGCTAATTTTCTTCATAATTTATTGATTTCCTGCATATCCCTTACTAGCAGATGCTGCTGGATGACAGAGATTACTAATTTTTCTCAGGCAGTTTTGGATGCTGTTAGCTCTTTGGACATGACGTAACAATGTCATGTGGCAGAGTCGATTTGGGAACTGAAGGATCCTCCTGGATGCTATAATAGGCAGGATCAGCAAGGCATGTGCCGTAGTTCCACAAAGTGTTGGTATACCAGGTGTCTAAGCCCAATGTAAGTTGGGTCCACTGTACATGGATGATCTTCCAGGGATGCTGACTCACAGCTGGCAGGTACTTCCTTCATTACCACTTAGCCTGTGATTAGGGTAGTCATGAGCTCTAGGCCCTCTATAACCCTCCTCCCAGAGTGGGGACACATGTCAGCAGGCAGGGGCAGTGAGCACTTCTGCTTCAAACAGTCCACCCAATTTTTAGGCCAAAAATTCCCATGGTGTTTCATAGCTCTTACTGTACTTACACCCATTTTTTTGGTGTGTGTGTGTGTGTGTGTGTGTGTGTGTGTGTAAATAGGATTTTTATTTGCAGTGAAAACCTGTCCATCTAGTTGGGTAGCAGGTTACTCATATTTAACATGAATACTATGGAATTATAATAATGTTTTATTTTGTAGCTCTTATTTATGTTCAGTTATCCCATGAAAAGAGTAATATTTCTAGAAAATAAGATACATATTTTCTATTATGAACACAAGGAATAAGAAGAAAGCCCATGTCTGATAAAATGACTGAGGCACCATAGGATGTAAACTCTTTACCCTCATTTTTGGTGCGACTTTATCCATATGCAGGTGTTGTGCTCATCCTTTTTCTCTCATGACCCCAATATGGTGATCCTGCCACTGGGCATTAAACCATATTTAATAAACTTTTTTTTAAATGATTGTTTTTGAGAGAGAGACACAGAGTGTGAGCCGGAGAGGATCAGAGATGAGAGAGACCCAGAATCTGAAGCAGGCCCCAGGCTCTGAGCTGTCAGCACAGAGCCCAATGGGGGGCTCAAACCCACGAAGTGCGAGATCACGACCTGAGCCAATGTCGGCCGCTTAGCCAACTGAGCCAACCAGGGGCCCCTCAAACCCTGTTTCATGATGAAGAAGGTGTATGATAAAATCTGAGAGTACCTAGTGTTTTTGAAAGGAAGTTATTTCCTTTGTATTCAGGACCGTTGTCCTCCACAGGCAAGTCTCCTCCATCTCACTGACCAGAGATGTGTCACGTGGCACTCTAAGCAACTCCCTTAGTGTTGGCACTCATTTCTTCTATGAGAAGCCCGAGTGGACATCCAGGAATATCATTAAAAATGACTGTTTTTACCAACATTGTATCACAGTATCTGACACAGTGACTATCGCCCTCGTCACTGCAATAAGGTGTTACAAAAGGAACCTCAAATTTGGAATTAGCCTAATGCAGATCAAAAAGAATCATTATGTATGCAAATAGATTGCTTATTTTAACGTAGGCATGTACAGGTATTCAACACTGCACATAGATTATTTAGGATACTAAGGGAAAATCATTGGGGCAAATTAATGTTTCTTTATTTTTCGAGATTATTTTAGCTGGCGTAAGAATCAAATTGACAGAGACAGAATACAGGAGAAAAAAATCCCAGAGAAATACATGCACCCCAAAACCAAATTATGAAATTGAGACCTATAGAAAGGACCAATGCAGATAGTTTTTCTGCTCTGTAGAGAAAGAAACAATTCATCTGTGAGTATTTCACAGCAGCAAGGAACTTCTATGGGACTTCAATTAGTATGAAATTCTAGATGGAATTTGGTTAGTGGTTGGTAGCAAACTAGTGAACAGTAACAAGGTTTGTTCTTGGAGACTGCTCAGCTCTAAGTTCCCTGTCTGTGGTGGGAAGACTATCTCTTTAACTCTCTGTGCAGAATAGGAGTCTATTACATGGAAGATTGATATCCGGCTTTTGGGGGACAGCTGGGGGGCAGAGTGTTCCTACTACATTGGCTGTTTCTTAAGTAGCTTTTCCTTCAAAATAATCAACATGACAAAGGGGCACATTTTAGAGCAGTCTGCTACTGTCCCCTGCACACAGTCAGGAATGGACCAGGCAAAACACCATAGGGTAGAGAATTCAGAAGCCTAAAACCCTCTCCCTGCATAGCACCACTCAGATGCAGCTTCTTTGGAAGACTTTCCAGGTCCCGCCCCACTCTGGACTGCCCGGAAGTGAACAGATTGAAGGAACTGAAAATTTGTTTTGGCTGTTTATTTCCAGTCTCAATGGGAGGTGCTCACTTTTTACTGAACCTCAAAAGCAGGTATATGGGAACAGAGAACTGCATGTTTTTGTGCCTACATTTCACACTTTCTCATTAAAGTCAGTGCTTCTTGTGCATACTCATTCAGCACCTTCTTTTCCATTTAAAAACATCCAACTTTCGCGAAGTTTAAAACAGTAAATATACAGGGTGCCAGGCTAGCTCAGTCGGTTAAGCATCTGGCTTCAGCTCAGGTCATGATCTCACAGTTCGTGGGTTCGAGCTGCACATCGGGCTCTGTGCTGACAGCTAGCTCAGAGCCTGGAGCCTGCTCTGGATTCTGTGTCTCCCTCTCTCTCTGACCCTCCCCTGTTCGCGCAGTCTCTCTCTGTCTATCAAAAATAAAGAAAGAACGAAAAAACCTCAAAGAAACAAAAATAAAACAGTAAATATCCATACACGTTGTGAAATTATAACCCACAATTGATTTCACTCTTGGTGGCTGCTGAACCAAAAGATACCACCAACCAAAACACAGGAAAAGAACCGCTTTTACTTGCAAGAAAAGAACACCAGGTATATTTCCCAATCTATCTCCCCACACAACAAAGTTGGGTCAGATTTACACTGAGCACACGTGCATATTTGACCAGGGATGTGGCAAAGGACATTTTTTTTTAAATCGGCCAGAAGTCATCTTAAATTGAGAGTCCAGGTCCTAGTGGATCGAAGTCACCGACCAGGAAGAATAGGCATCGTCAGGTCTCTGGCACTCTTAGTCCATTATTTGGGTGCTCATAGTAAGTTTTCCATTCCCACAAAATCCACAAGAGAATGTGTGTCAAATCAGTGTCTACTCTGGATTTAGCAGTGGGAGACTATATATGATGGATTTATTGCATCTTCTATGATTAGACCATCTGCAGGCCTGCTCGTGGCTGTTTCTGCATTTTTTTGCTGCTTGCTAACTACTAATTAATAGGCACCTGGGTGGCTCAGTCCTTTAAACGTTCGACTTTGGCTAGGATCATGATCTCAGGTTGTGTGAGTTTGTGCCCACAGGGGGCCCTCTGCTGTCAATACAGAACCCACTTTGGATGCTCTGCCCTCCTTTTCTTCCATCCCCACTCATATTCTCACTGTCAAAATTAAATACATTAAAAAAGAATCATTAACTACTGATCTCTATTGTTCTGCAATTTTCATATATCCCAGGAAGTTCTCAAAACAGGTGCTAGGATAAGTTGCAGGCATCATTCAGAAATGACTAACGTGACTTCTCTTATGTTTAGAAATCTAGTCTTCTCTCCCCTATTCCAAGGACCCCTAAGCTTATCTGCCTACAAAATCAATACCTAAATCAAACTCATGAACAAATGCCTCACCCAACACAGTAAAGATTAGTGTGGATGGGGGGGAGCATGCTTGAGATGCTTTCATCCAGCAAATTTCAAGTGTAGAAAACAGTCACTGTGCTGTACAATAGAAATCCCATATTTATCGTCTTACGTGAGTGAACCTTGTTACATTTAAACTTCTAAATAAGCACTGCCAGTTGTTTAACTGCAAAAAGATGGGTTCATTCTGGAAAACATGATTTGGAATTAGTGCCAAACCGGGTAGGCAAAACCGTAGCTGAATCCAGGGAATACAGAAGAAGGCCTGCTTTTCTGGAGACAAGGGATGAGTTGAGAAGTTGCTTATAAGCTAAAATTCTTTGTAATAAAATGGCAGTGTGAAGGAATGTGGGTTTTCAGTGGTTGAGCTGCTGCCTGGGAAAGAGATGGAAACGTCTTTTCCTCTGGCGGGAATAGGAGAGTATAACCTGACTCCACCATCGAGTTTGTGGAACGTGAAGACTTTCCCTTCCTGGTGGATGTGCCATTGACTATGAGTGACAGGCTTGAGAGGTCCCCCTGCCGACACCTCGAGATGCCATGATCATCTCAACATTTCCTTCACCCTCAGCTGCTGGCAATATTCTAATCCACACTTCGATGACTGTCACTTACTTTAATGTTTTTTTCAAACTTTACTTATTTTTCAAAAGAGAGAAAGCATGGGTGGGAGAGGAGCAGAGAGGACAGAACAGGAGTCCCAAGCAGCTTCATTGGCTATGGGAGCCCAATACGGGGCTCGAATTCATGAAACACAAGGTCATTACCTGAACCAAAGTTGAAACTTAACCAAAAGAGACACGCAGGTGCTCTGATTTTGACTTGTTTTAGATTCCATGTGATTTCATAGAGGACTTTTTTTTCCTGTGTGATTCTTACTTCATGCAACAAAATCTACTCCAGTTTGTATGAGCCACACCCAGGCTTTTCTCTGATGGACCACTATTGCAGAAAGATTATTTAGAGTTAATAATAATAAAAATTAAGCAGATTCAGGAAAAACCTTTACTTTTCACCTCCCTCTCTAAACAGTAACATACATAGAAAGGTCACTCAGTAAGAGAGCACTCAGCATACGTTACTACATTATGATACAAGCTCGGTATGGTTAACAGGGAAGAATCCAGGAAGGACCTCGGGAACAAAGTCTTCTATGTCCTATTGTTTCAGAGTGGCCCAGAAAATATGTGCTTATCAAATATTTACTTTTCATCTTCCTGTGAATTCCATTCTTTACCTTGGAGGCCCCAGACTTCTGATTCCTTGCTCCTCCTCTTCCTTCCTTCCTTCCTTCCTCCCATTCTTCTCCTTGACTTCCTTCTCTTCCTTCTCTCCTCTTCAAAGACATACATACCTTACTTTCTTTTTGTAATTTTCCTGTGTTTGTGGAGTCTCCATACACATACTATTAAATTTGCATTTCTCCTGCTTATCACATGCCTATTTGGTTCTTAGTTTACAATGAGAACTTCTTCTGAGGTTCCAGGTCACGCCTTTTTACATTCCTTCAAAGTATATTTGGCTCCTCTTTAATACAATCAATGTTATGAAGAAAAAGAAACAGAGATGCAGGGCACAGCATCTATATTCTGGGGGATATACGAGACACCTCATTTCAAGTCCTAAAGTATTTTGAAGAGAAACTCACATACATGTTCCTGAGGTACCCAGCATAGCACCATGTGAGTAAAAGCTGTGTGTGTGTGCACTGAGTAAAAGTTCCATAAACACTGCCTTAATGATGTATGTATATTACTTTCCAAATAAAGACTTCATCAGACTTTATCAGACTATAACTGTTCCAATACTGTCATGAGTACATACATCTAATGCACTGACCTGTGGTCTCTAGCTTACGGCTTGACTAATTGTAGCTTGTTTAAGATTTCAACAGACCACTGATGCTGGGGAAACAAGGAACCTGATGTTCCTAGACGTTCAAGCTTGACCATCATAGAACAGTGGCCTTTTCTGATGCCAGCAAGTCTTGAGGTCATATCAAGAATGATTAGGCACTGTAGCACTGTGTCTCCTACATATCTACGCTCAGTAGTTCTGTGACTCCCCCTTAAAACTCGCTGCTCGCTATGTGACTTTAGATTGCCTACAACCCCTACAGTGGAGAATGAAAAACAGTTCTAATAATATGGCTTCCTAATCAATCTCATTGGGTCCCTGTCTCTGAACCTATTCCCTTGTGTCTTGGCCCTTTGAGCGTCATCTCTATATGTACTGTAACATGTGACATTTAAAGCTATGCCCATGGTGATTACATCATCTGATACACCCTCTTATATGACGTCCACTGATCAAAGCCTGGGTTCACAGGAATCATGGTCTTCATACAGCATCGGGTCCTCACTAACACCCAGGAATTCAATTAAATCCTGAAGATGAAATAGCATTTCCCTAATATTAAGAATCCCACCACGTTTTCCAATTACTTATCCCCCTGACATTTATTTATCTCATGATGCAACCAAGAGCTGCCTATAGCTTTGGAGCAATGAAAGGGAATCCCTTTGTGTTCCCACCCTACACTGGAAAGAGATCTTCACGTTTTCTTCCTTTCCGTCTCTTTCCTACTGTACTTAATAATATGAGCTAGGTTAACATTGGTGTGGGATAACACTTCACTCTGTACACATCCATGTGAACACATTAAACACATTGTTTAATTAATGTATTAATGTATTGTATGTATGTACAATGTATGTAATGGATTAATAAATACATTTATTCAATTAAATGTACTAACTTCACACAGACTAAGTTATGCACTTCAAATGGCGTCACTACTGCTCATAAAGTATTAGCTTTCACATTAGTTATTATTGTATTATGGCAGGACAATTAAATGCATATGCAGAAAAACTGTCTGTATATAGACTTGTTGAGAATCTACACATTTATTTTCAACAAAATTTTTCCCAGTAGCTATCACCCTTCAGCCCTTTAACCCAAACACTGCCTCTTTATTAAAACTACCTTGAGAGCACTGAATATGTGATCTAAAATTATGCTTGCTGTGTCACTGGTCCTTATAATATTAAGAGCTGGTTCTTCAAAAGACTCCGATGAATAAAGTAGTGTTGCAATACGCAAATAATACTGACTCGTTAGATTATGACTCATGCCATCATGCCAAGTGCACCCCAACACCATTTAAATAAATTCTCACTAGTTTCATTGTGGCTGTAATGTGACTTTTCAAATACCAGTCCCAAAAATAGCTTCACTGTTATTAGAGTGTATTGTATTATTTGTATATAACTTTGATTACCCGTAACAAATATTTAACATCACTGATTTTAATACAACTTATTTTATTAGCATGTGTAGCTTGAGATTTCAATGTAGGTTTTGCATTTTTAGTAATAGTGTCAAATACCTACAGTCTTATAGGCCCAATACTCTATCCTGCTTCATGTTAATTATTTTTATATCCACACTAATATTACTAACAATAAAATGACCTGTCAAAAAACTTAAGTTTTATATTAACTACAATTTATATAGACTCATAGTTAGCGTAAATAGCCGTCAAATATTTAAAAATTATTTGAAAAAATAAAAATAAAAAGTACTTGAAATGTGCCTACATTTCTCATAGACCTTAAGTTTTTTCTTCAACGTCCCTGTCAATAGTTAGTCTATTACAAACTTGAAAAGAGGGGCGCCTGGGTGGCTCAGTCAGTTGCGTGTCCAGCTTCAGCTCAGGTCATGATCTCAGGGTTCATGGGTTTGAGCCTCACGTCAGGATCGTGATGGTAGCTCATAGCCTGGAGCTTGTTTCAGATTCTGTGTCTCCCTTTCTCTCTCTCTGCCCCTCCCCCGCTCACACTGTATCTCTCTGTCTCTCAAAAATAAATAAAAAACATGGTTAGTGGGTTCAAACCCCACATTAGTCTCTGTACCTACAGCACTGAGCTGCAGCCTGCTTCAGATTCTGTCTCTCTCTCTTTCTGCCCCTCCCCCACGTGTGCTCTGTCTTTCTCGAAAATAAACATTTACAAATTTTTTAAAGCATTCAGCATTCTTTTAGTAGTTGTTTTCTCTTTTCTGTTTTGCTCTGTGTCTTCCTAGTTTTTGGACATAAATTTAGAGTTGTATCTCCGGCAGCTAAAATATTTCTTTTAATATTTTTTCCAGTAAGGTTAATGAGTGGTATAGCTTTTTTATTGCATCTACGTCTGAGAGTATATTTCTCTTGCCACATATATAGATGGTAACTTAGCATTCTTGGATAACTTGGTTTTTTTTCCCCAAAATGATGCAGGTACTGTTTTATTTGGTTCTGACACTGAACATTATGGAGACAAAGTCTGTTGTAAATACAATTTTTTTCCATGTTAGGTAACTTGGTTTTTTTCTTTTTTCTGACTAGACAGTTACAGAGGTATTTTTCTATCCTTGAAATTCTGAATTGCAAATGCCATATATCCACATGTGTGCATTCCTTGACTCTTCTCTACTTCTGAAATCTCAACTGAAGTATATTTTCCACTTGGAATGCTCCTCCATTTTCTTTATCTTTTGGTTAATAATCTTCAGCTTTTTCTTTTTCTTTGAGTTATGGATAATTAGTTCTTATTTTTTTAGAGAGATAGAGAGAGAATGGGTAAGAGAGGGCAGTGGCAGAGGGAGAGAGAATCATAAGCAGGCTGCACACGCAGCACTGAACTCAGTTTGGGGCTTGAAGGTGAGATCAAGAGTTGGATCCTTAACCAACCACCCAGGTGGTCCAGTTTCACATTCTTTTTTTTTTTTTTTTTAATTCATCGATGTAGCAATCCTGGTCACTGTCTTTGATTTTTATTTTTTTATTTTCTTAAATTTCAGGTTGACCTTTTATAGAAGTAAAACATTCATAAAGGGGACAGGAGTAAAAATGATTAGCAAAAAGATTTTTTACTTTGAATTCAGTGTATGCAATCAGCATCCTTTCAGAACAAGAGACAGAACATGGCCAGCACACCAGAAGGTCCCCTAATGCTTTCTCCAAGCCGTGCCTCTGCTCTCCAAAGAAACGATCCTGACTTCTAATACTATGTATTAAGTTTAATGCTTTTGAACTTGACATAAATAGAATCACACAAAATATAAATTTAAGTTTAATGGCAAGAAATATAAAAGGTCTGAGATTTTACCTTTCTTGCAAGCTGACACAGTTTCATGGGAGCTGGGAGAAGACATGAGATCCCTGGACCAGAGGAAAGGATGTTTTCATTCATAGAGCAGCAAACAACATGGCCATCAGCATATTTGTGTCCATTCCCCTTGCCCCTCAAGTCCCACAAGGATGATGCAGATGTGCCCAAATGGATGCCTGCACAAACAGAGGATAGAAGGACAGTAGCTCCAATTTAAGTGACCTGATCTTTTAACTGGATAATAAGCATGCATGCCCTTTGCTCTGGAGTCAGACATTATCTCTCTCTTCTAAGGCTGTTTGCTATGCAAGTGTCCTGAAATCAAGGAATTTGAGAAAGAATTAGAAAGATCTACTTCTTTTTATCAAAACTAGATGATCTACCATGAGAGAAAAAGCTTCAGAAAGTTTCCTTTTGAAAGCTCTGTTGACTGAGAAAAAGCTCAGTGCACTAAAAAAATGGTCAAAACAAACAAAACTGACTGATATGAATGTAAATTCTACCTTTTCCCAAGTGGTCTTTTTGGCTCTGCTGTGCTACACAGCCTGGGACACAGATCCTAGAGCATTGGAGGGCCCCCTGGATTTTTGGGTCCCAGAGGAATAGGAGGATAAAGCTGTGGCCTCAGGGACCTGGAATCATATGTGGAACTGATTCAGCTTTCAAAGCAGCCAAACCCCAAAGCCCCAAATACAGTAGGACATTTGCAAGTCATCTCTCTTTAAAAGTCTGGTTTGTATTTTGGAAAAAATTTAAAGAGTCAGTTGGTTGAGCATCAGACCCTTGATTTCAACTCAGGTCATGATCCCAGCATCATGGGATCAAAACTTGTGTCAAGCTTCACACTGAGCATGGAGCCTGCTGTCGATTCTCTCTCTCCTTCTCCCTTTGCCCTTCTCCCCTGCTAGCATTATAAACAAATCAAAATTGAAGTTGTCACTTAATTGATTCTACAGCTGCTCTTATTGAATTGTGATAGATTTATATTTCATAAAAATACTGTTTTTGAACATAGCTAATTTAAATATAATCCTTGTGAATGTTTTCTTTTCATTCCATCTGCTAGAATTAAAAAATCTTTGTATTATATTTTGAGTGGATTAACCAGTCCACTGATACATAAACATAATTACAATATGACACAGCCATATAGAGACGTTTGAGCAAAAATAATTCATCTAGGCTCTGAGTTATTATAGGAAATCTGTAAAGATAACTAAATATGTACTTCAACAAATTTGGATCAGTGCTAAAAATAACGCAGAAAAAACTTGAAAAACGAACATATCCCTACCCCCAAACCTATTAGTATTTTTATTAGTTTATTAATTTCATTCATAAATTAAATTAAGAGGGTTGACATTTTACAATTTCATTTCTTGTTTTATAATTTTGATTTAATCTTTGTAATTTTGTTTCTGATGTTCTTTGCTGTTGAAATTAGTTTCTAGTGGAGAGGGCAAGATGGGGGAGAAGTAGGGAGTTCCGAAACTCCTGCCTGCATCTATCAAAGAAGGAAGGGCTGAAGCCAAAAGACACTGAACCACAAGAGTATGGGAGGAAAAGAGACAGAGTCCCCTAAGAAGACAGCCTCATAGGTGCATGATTGAGAGATGGGGAAGATAAAAATAGTGGAGATACAGAGGCACGAAGGGGTGGGAGCCCCCTCTGCAGAGAGACAAAGGGAAAAAACTGGCCAAACTGCTCTTAACAACTGTCCCTGAAAAAGAGAAAAACCTTGCCCAGGAAAGAAAGGGGTCCTATCATCCCATCTCTAACCCCAGGGAGTTCAGAGAGAGATAGTATCTCTAACTGCAGAGGCTGCTTTGGGTTGTGTGCTCTGGGCCCAGAAAGTTTCCCTGGTACAGACTGTATGCAAAGGACTCAATAGGCATCAGGAGAAACGGTTCCCCTACTTGATCCCCAGCTAGGAAAAGCGCCGCCTGGGATTCCGGAGTTACCTTTGAGTCACCATCAGTACTGTACATGGATTAAGAGATAAAAACAAGACTGGGGGGAAGACATAGAGCAATGCCCACCTTGGCTCGCCAAGGGCAGAATAAGATCAGACCCAAAAGAGTGATTACAAAACATGGTTTGAGAAGGGACTGGGGGGCCGCCGTTTTTCTCCCCACAAGTACCAAGGTGGGGCCTCAGGGAGCAGCCCCAGAGACCCACAGTGCAGGCGAGATCCGCCTACACTAAACCACACCCATCTGCCTTGCCTAGCTGCTTTGTTACCAGAGCTGGCTGGATGCTGTGGAAACAACCCAGCGCCTCCCCCAAAAACCAGCACTGATGTAGTGCTGTGATAAACTCTAGATTAATTCTTGCAATTCAGATATAGCTCCCTTATATCATTCTTATCTTGCCCCTCCCCTGGAGTGGGCATTCTGGTTAAAGGTTGCTTAAACAGTCATATCTCATTCATTCTCTCTCTTTTTTTTAAATTTTTTAACGTTTTATTTATTTTTGATATAGAGAGAGACAGGGCATATTAGGGAGGAACGGAGAGAGAGGGAGACACAGAATCGGAAGCAGGCTCCAAGCTCTGAGCTGGCAGCACAGAGCCCGTCACGGGGCTTGAACCCACTAACATGAGATCATGACCTGAGCCGAAGTCCAACGCTTAACCGACAGGGCCACTCAGGGGCCCCTAATTCACTCTCTTGAAATATATTCTACACCTCCGTCATTACCTTCCTTTCTCTCTGAAATAATCAGACTATATAATTTCTCAGGGTAATATGATCCAGGTCAAAGTGCAATTTCTCTTTCTTCCCATCCCTGTCACTTCTCTTTGTAAATGCTCTTCCATCAGCACTGCCTCTACCCTGCTCTGTATTTATAGCTGGGATCTCTGGCATTCTGCTTTTAAACTGCCCTTTGTCTTTGTTTCTTCTCCCTTTGGGTTTGCCTGTTTGTTTCATATCTTTGTATATTTGTGTGCTTTTGTTCCCTATTTGTTTGTCTCTCTGTTTTCTATTCCAGGGCTACCTCAACACACAAGACAAAGTACACATGGTGGAGAGTTCCAAATATCACAACGAGTAGGGAAATAAAATAATCAAAGACACAACAAGAGAGACCAAAGGAACCCATTGAAGGAACACTTCCTGAACAGACAGATCCAACAGTCAATGAGAATCCTTTAATATAGCAATACTCCCAGGTGGAGAGCACATAACACTTCTTTTTAAACTACCAAGAGACAGAAAACTAGCCAAAATGATGAAACAAAAACACTCTCCTCTAAAGAAATTCCACCAAGAAGTCACAGCTACAGAATTGGTCAAAACAGATCTAAGCAACATAACTGAGCAAGAATTTAGGACAATTGTCATAAAGTTAACTGCTGGGCTTGAAAAAGGCATGGAAGACATGAGAGAAGGTTTGCTTTAAAGACTATGCAGCTTATCAATAGTTCTGAACAATGAAAAAATGCTATAAATGAGGTGCCTAATAAAATGGAGGCAACATCTGCACAAATTGAAGAGGCAGGGAAAAGAATAGTTGAATTAAAAGACACAATGATAGAAAAAGAGGAAACTGAGAAAAAGAGAGATAAATTGATCCAAGAACACAAAAGGAGAATTTGAGTACTGAGTGATACAATCAACAGGAACAATATCTCTACCATAGGAATTTCTGAAGAAGAAAGAGAGAAAGGAGATAAAAGGATACTTGGAAACATTATAGTCAAGAACTTCCCCAATCGGGGGAAGGAAACAGACACTGAAATCCAAGAGGCACAGAGAACCCCTCAGACATCATTTGAATCGGTCTTCTGCACGATACATCAGAATGAAACTAGCAAAGTATAAGGTTGAAGAGAATTCTGATAAAGACAAAGGGAAACCTATCAAAGTAGTTGCAGGCCTATCTACTGAAAGTTGTCAGGCCACACAGGAATGGCAGGAAATCTTCAATGTGATAAACAGGAAAAATATGCAGCCAAGAATCCTTTATCCAGCAAGCCTGCTATTCAGAATAGAAGGAGTGATAAAGGTTTTCCCAATTAAGAAACAATTGAAAGAATTCATTACCACTAGACCAGCCCTATGAGAAATCCTAAGGGGAACTCTAAGGGAAATGTTGCTAGGAACACAAGGTACCAGAGACACCACTACAAGTATGAATCCTACAGAGAATACAATGACTCTATACCACTATTTCAGTCCTAACACTGAATATAAATGGACTAAATGTTCCAACCAAATGACTCAGGGTAGCAGAATGGATAAAAAAATAAAATCCATCTATTTGCTGTCTACAAGAAATTCATTTAAAACCTGAGGACACCTTGAGATTGAACGTAACAGGATGGAGAAACATTTATCTTGCAACTGGAAGTTAAAAGAAAGCCGGAGTAGCCATACTTATATCGAACAAACTGGACATTAAAGACAAGGAAGGAACAAGAGATGAAGAAGGGCATTATGCAGTAATTACAGGGTCTATCCGTCAGGAAGACCTAACAATTATAAACATCTACACACCAAATTCAGAAGCACGCAAATACATAAATCATTTAATCAAAAACAGAAAATGATAAGAAAGTGCTAATTGAGGAGGAATTGAATACTCACTCCACATACAGCAATGGATAGAGCAACTAGACAGAAAATCACTAAAGAAACAATGGACCTGAATAACACGTTGGACCAGATGGATTTGACAGATATATTTAGAACTCTACATCCTGAGGCTATGGAATTCACATTCTTCTCAAGTGTGCCTGGTTCATTCTCCAATATAGTGCACAAACCTGGTCATAAAGCAGCCTTCCATAAATGGAAGCAAATTGAGATCATACCATGCACAGTTTCAGATTCAAATGCTATGAAACTTGAAATCAATCACAGGAAAAAGTCTGGAAAGCCTCCAAAAACATGGAGGTTAAAGAACACCCTACTAAAGAACGAATGGGCCAATAGACAATTACAGAAGAAACTAAAAAATATATGAAAACAAATGAAAATGAAAATACAACAATCCAAACTCCTTGGCATACAGCAAAGGGAGTCCAAAGAGGAACGTTTATTGCAATCCAGGCCTATTTCAACAAACCAGAAATAGTGCAATACAAAAATTTAACAGTGCACCTAAAGAAACTAGAAGGAGAGCAGTAAGAGCACCTCAAACCCAGCAGAAAAAAAGAAATAATAAAGATCAGGGCAGAAATAATCAATATAGATTCCTCAAAAAAACAAAACATTTGAGCAGATCAATGATACCAAGAGACGATTTTTTGAAAAAAACAAATTGATAAACGTCTAACCAGATTTCTCAAAAAAGAAAAGAGAGAACACCCAAATAGACAAAATCACAAATGAAAATAGATCTATTATAACCAGTCCCTAGGAAACAGAAGCAATTATCACAGAATGCTATGAAATTTTTATGCCAATAACCCGGACATCCTAGAAGTGGAGAAATTCTGAAACACACACGCATTAACAAAATCAAACGGGAACAGATAGAAAATCTGAACTGACTCATAACCAGTGAGGAAATTGAATCAGTTATCAAATATCTCCCAAAAATGAGAGCCCTGGGCCAGGTGGCTTTCATGGGGAATTCTACCAGACATTCAAATCAGGTAATACACAATATTCATATAATAACCATTCTTCTGAAGCTATTTGAAAAATAAAAATAGAAGGAAATCGTCTGGACTCATTCTATGAAGCAAGAATCCCTTGTTCCCGAACCAGACAGAGACCTAGCAAAAAAATGGAAGTGCAGTCCAATATTGTTGATGAATACAGCTGCAAAAATATTCAACAAGATACTAGCAAATTGAGTCGAACAGCATATAAAAAGAATTATCCATCATGATCAAGCATGATCAAGGTGGATTCAATCCAGGGTTACAGGACTGATTCAATATTTGCCAATCAATCAATATGATACATCACATAAACAAAAGAAAAGATTAAAACCATATAATCCAACTGATAAATGCACATAAAGAATTTGACAAAATGTAGCATTTTTTTTTAATAAAAACCTTCAAGAATGTAGGCATAGAAGGAACTTACTTACACATCATAAAAACCAGTTAAGAAAAGCCCACAGCTAATATCATCCTCAATGGGGAAAAACTAAGAGCTTTCCCCCTGAGATCAGGAACATGACAGGGATGTCCACTCTCACCACCGTTGCTTAACATAGTGCCGGAAGTCCTAGCATTTGTAATCAGACAACAATAGGAAATAAAAGGCATCAGAATGTGCGAGGATAAAGACAATCTTTCACTTTTCATAGATGACATGATACTCTACATGGTAAACCTGGCAGACTCGACCAGAACCCTACTAGAACTAATCCATGAATTCAGCAAAGTCGCAGGGGACAAAATCGACGTACAGAATCAGTTGCATTTCTATACACCAAAAATGAAGCCACTGATAGAGACATGAAGAGACTGATCCCATTCATAATTGCACGAAACACATAAAATACCTAGGAATAACCCTAACCAAAGATATAAAAGATCTGTATGATGAAAACTATAGAAAACTTACAAAGAAAATTGAAGAAGACACAAAGAAATGGAAAACATTCCATGCTCATGGATTGGAAGAATAAACATTGTTAACATGTCATTATTACCCAGAGTAATCTACGCATTCAATGCAATCCCAATCAAAATTGCACCAGCAGTCTTCTCAAAGCTAGAACAAAGATCCTAAAATTTGTATGGAACCACAAAAGACCCCAAATAGCCAAAATAATATTGAAGAAGAAACCAAAACAGGAAGCATCACAATTTCAGACATTAGTCTCTACCACAAAGCTGTCAGTATCAAGACACTATGGTATTGGCATAAAGACAGACACATAGACCAGTGGAATAGAATAGAGAGTCCAGAACTGGACCCACAAGTGTATGGACAATTAATCTTTGACAAAGCAGAAAAGGCTATCCAATGAAAAAAAAAAAAAGCCTCTTTAACACATGGTGGTAGGATACCAGGACAGAACATGCAGAAGAGTAAAGCTAGACCACTTTCTTACACCATTCACAAAAAGAAACGCAAAATGGTGAAGGACCTGCACGTGAGACAGAAAACCATCAAAACTCCCAAAGGAGAAGGTAGGAAACAACCTCCTTGATCTTAACCGCAGCAATTTCTAACTGGACACATCCCAAAGGGCAGGGAATCAAGAGTAAACATGAACTATTGGAACCTCATCAAGATGTAAAGCTGTTGCACTGCAAAGGAACCATCAAGAAAACTAATAGGCAGCCCACAAAATGGGAAAAGATAGTCACAAATGACATAACAGATCAAGGGCTAGTATCTAAAATCTACAAGGAACGCACCCAAATTCCACACCCAAAAAACAAGGAATCCAGTGAAGAACTGGGCCGAACACATGAATAGACACTTCCGCCAAAGAGGACATCCAGATGCCAACAGACACATGAAATGATGCTCAGCATCACTCAGCATCAGGGAAATACAAATCAAAACCACACTGAGATACCAACTCATGCCAGTCAGAGTGGCTAAAATGAACAAATCAGGAGACTATAGATGCTGGCGTGGGTGTGGGAAGATGGGCACCCTCCTCACTGTTGGTGGGTATGTAAACTGGTGCAGCCACTCTGGAAAACAGTGTAGAGGTCCCTCAAAGAAATTAATGATAGAACTTCCCTATGACCCAGCAATAGCACTGCTAGGGATTTACCCAAGGGATACAGGAGTGCTGATGCATAAGGGGACATGTGTTCATAGCAGCACATTCAACAATACTCAAATCATGGAAAGAGGCGAAGTGTCCATCAACTGATGAATGGACTAAGAAGATGTAATTTATATATACAGAGGAATACTACATGGCAATGAGAAAGGATGAAATCTGCGAATTCGAAACTCGTGGGGACGAGCACTGGGTGTCTATATGAAAACCCACGTGACAATAAACTATAAAAAACAATTGGTTCAAATTCTAGGAGTTCACCTCTTTAACAAAAACATAAGATTAAACTTTAACTATACATACTATATGTCCTTATAAAGTCCCAATCCTTATGCCTATTATCTCCAACGTCATTCTTCACTAACCAAGAAATCGGCAACTCATGGTCTTTTTTCCACAATCCTGTAACAAAAAGTGGCATCTGGTTTGTCCTTCAGAACCTTCTCATTTACCATTTCCTACTTTCTGTTCAAAACTATGACATAAGACTGAACTAATGCCAATCAGCTTACAATCACATTAACTGTAGAGGCTTTCATTCGATATGTTGAAAATTAGTGTGGGCAATCGCAGGCATGGCTGTCAAAGGCCTTAACACAGTTAAACAGCTGTTGCTAGATTTTAATGAAATATTTCCTGTTACAGCATTTGCTATATTACTTAAGACCTAGTGGAAACAGGAATTTTATATATAAATTTTATGCAATAATACACATGCACACATATCATTATTGCTGTTCATATATAATACACATGCATGCAAATACACATGTAATAATCATATTACACATAAGTTCCTGACTGTTACATTTACATGTACACATGTAACACATGTATACACTCACATATACAAATAATACACATATGCCCTTATAAGTATATATACCTGCACATAGAATAAAAAACAAGTAGATAATTATAATTTTAAAAATTAGTATAAAGTTTTTAACTGGGTATTTTTCAGGTCGTCAAATCTTTCAGATAATTCACAAGTTAAAAATGAAAGACACAAAAAGACACGTTTTCCTGATACTTCAATATTAAATTTTGCATCCCAAATATGACAAATTGGCTACTACTTTACACTTTTAGGGGATTATGTAAGTGCTGTAAGACGTCATTTCCATGACAAGGATTCAAATTTCATCATGAAATTTTCTTCTCTTTCAATCACTGGGCTTTTTTTTCAAAAATAATTTTAAGTGCATATTGATGAAGGGTTTTATTCTGTCAGTGTTCCATGGCACTTAAACTCCTGAACACCCTCATAGGAAGGATTTTTTCTAATTTTAAAAATTGAGTTCTATAGTTTCATCTACTTTCTGAAAATACTGTTTTATACCCATAAACACAGAACCTGGTCTTTGCCCTTTTATTAGTAACATGATGACTTTCCAATGCCCATCACCTTTAAAAATACACTCGGGCTTACAAAAGATCAGATGGGCTTTCCAAACGACGTGGTTAACCACAACCAGGTAAACCATAATCCCCATGGGGTATTGTGGTGGCAAATTCTGGGCCAGCCACCAGATTCATACAATGAAGTTTAGTTAATATCAGGCTTCCTAAGCCTGATTCTTAATACTAAGAACATGAACCATATGTTTACAATATAAGAATAATGAAAAGACATTAATTATTGCCATTAATTATTACCTAGAAGTTTAATGTTGATTCTGGTATATGAATACTCAAAACATAATTTCACCATGTCCAATGGTAGATAAGACTCAACATTTCTTGAGAGATGGAATTTTGTGATTTATAGATAACAGGAAAAACACTTAAAATTATTCCTTAAATGATTAAGAATAATAATTTCATATACTATAAGTAAGATGCATGTATCCATGTGAATATATATATCATACATACAAGTTTAGACTGGAAGCTGCCATTTACTATTGACATTTTGAGGATTTTATTCACATCCATTTATTGGATGTTTGATATTCTTGTTTAGCAGAGTTATGATAGTGTCATGGTTAATTTTATGTGTCAATTCAAAAGGGCCCAAGGGTGCTAAGATATTTGGGCAAACATTATTCTGGGTGTTTTGTGAGGGTGGTTTTGAATAAGGTTAAAACTCAGGCTGAGTAAAGACTGGTACACTAAAGCAGCTTGCCCTCCTCAGGGAGGGTGGGCCTCATCCAATCAGTTGATGGCCAAGTCCTCTCTTAGGTAGGAGGGAATTCTTCCTGATGATCTTCAGACTGGGACATTGACATTTTTCCTCCCATTATTCAAACTGAAATGCTGACCCTTCCTGGGTCTCGAAGCTCCATCTTCATACTAGAACTATGGCATTTAGCTCATGCCTCCCAGACTAGAGTGGACCCATCAGTTCTCTTGGATCACTAGCTGGCTCTGAGACCTACTGGATCTGTGATTATGTGAGCTTTTTCTTTATAATTAACGGTGCTGGAGTTCAGCTCCAGCAGGTCCAGGGTTCCCTGAAGGATGGATGGTGTTGGTGAAAAGGAGGGATGACAGAAACACAAGATTCTTTCTGATCAACAGGCAGGCTTCTCCGCACTGACTGAGACTCAGCTTTATTTATGGTCAAATGTATGGGGAATAGCACAGACGTGGCATTTGCCTTAGACAATGATTTCTGATGATAAAATTCTTAATAGGTAACAATTTACCAGAACATAGATTTGTAGAAGATTCATGCATAATCTTTATCAGTAGTGATTGATGTAAGGGATTTAATGCTAATCATATGGGCAGGAAGGTATCCTTAGCATTCAAATAGAAGACAATGTTTCTAGCATAGCAAAGGCAAAAGTTAGTTCTTTGTGAGCAGGGGTCAATAGCCTGTTTACTTGAGAAGCATAAGAAAAACAGGATTCACAGGAAATGCAACAGTTGCTTCCATAATCACAAAAGAAGAAGTTCCTATAATAAGTTCCTCCACAAGGTGCAATCAGCATATATTAGGGCCAGAATAAGGGGACACGTCACTCCAGATACCAATCAACAAGGGGCCTTGTGGGGGTCGGGGTGTTGGTGCTCAGGCAAAAACAACTGAGTGGGTCATCATCTCCTGGCAGGAGATCTTGCAAACCTGCCGTAACCTCACAAGGAGGATTCTCAACTTGTGAGTCAAAATGGCTCCAGACAACAAATCCATTTAATCTTTTGAGACATAAGAGCATATACATCGAGTTGAACTTTGTATTATTCATTATCAACAGTATCTTGATATATTTCTGATAGAGACTGACCTACTATTTCCCAATGTGAATTCAGTGAAATTTATGGACATTTGATGTTCAATTATATTTTTCTAAATATGTCTTCAAAGTTACCTTCTATCATGCACTGTCTGGTGTACATTGGATAAGAAAGCCGTGCCTCATTCATGATGTCATGATGTAGGATTCAAATCTCATGTGTTTTTTCAAGTATTGATGAAAGATCAAACTCCACTTGTAAGCACTGCAATTCTCTCTTCTCTTTCTCTCTTTCTATGCTCTAAGATAGCTATGGAGTTGAGCAAGTTGTGAGTTCCAACTATAGGTGGGACACATTCTTTACTTTGTAATGTTTCTCCTCAGGAGAAATTCTGCGATCCTGAGTAGGGTTGAGCAGTCATACAGACTTAACTACCTTCTTTACATTATACGTTTATTCTCCAGGAAGAATTCTGTGATGTAGAATGAAGCTTCAGCTCTAATTAACATGCTCTCCAAATTCTGTATATTTGCAACACCTTCCCTAGTATTCCTTCTCTGATCAGGAGTCAGGGTGTAGCAGTTCTTAGAAGTCTTGCCACATGCTGTCGTATTCAGTGGTTATTCTCCAGGATCAAGTTTCCAATGTGAAGCAAGGGGTGAACAGTCCACAAAACCTTTCTCACATTCTTCAAATTTGGAAGAGTTGCTCCAGGATGAATTCTGTGATACTGAGTGAGGCTGAAAAGTGATGAAAGACATTCCTGCATATTTTACATTGGGAAGGTTTTCATCTAGTATGAATTCTGCGACGTCAAGTAAAGTGTAAAGGTCACGTAAAGATCTAGCCATATTCTAACATTTGTAGAGTTTCCATCTAGTATGAATTCTGTGATGTTGAATAAGGTGAGTGTTTGATAAAGGCCTTGGCACGTTACTCACATTGCTAACATTTCTCTCCAGATTGGATTTTTTTATGTCCAATAAAGTGTGCGTGCTTGGTAAAGGTCTTGCCACATTCTTTACATTGGTAAGGCTTCTCTCCAGCATGGATTTGGCGATGGGTGTTAAGGTGTGACTGCCGAGTAAAGGACTTGCCACATTCTTTATATTGGTAAGGTTTCTCTCCAGTGTGGATTCGGATATGTTGGATAAGGTTTGCATGATGAGTAAAGGATTCGCCACATTCTTTGCATTGGTAAGGTTTCTCTCCAGAATGGATTCGGAGATGTTGGATAAGGCTTGTGTGCTGAGTAAAAGACTTGCCACATTCTTTGCATTGGTAAGGTTTCTCTCCAGTATGGATTCGGAGATGTTGGATAAGGTTTCCATGGTGAGTAAAGGATTTGCCACATTCTTTGCATTGGTAAGGTTTCTCTCCAGAATGGATTCGGAGATGTTGGATAAGGCTTGCGTGTTGAGTAAAGGATTTGCCACATTCTTTACATTGGTAAGGTTTCTCTCCAGAATGGATTCGGATATGTTGGATAAGGCTTGTGTGCTGAGTAAGGCATTTGCCACATTCTTTGCATTGGTAAGATTTCTCTCCAGTGTGTATTTGGTGATGTCTGTTAAGGTGTGACTGCTGAGTAAAGGACTTGCCACATTCTTTGCATTGGTAAGGCTTCTCTCCAGTATGGATTCTGTGATGTCTGTTGAGGCCTGACTGGTGAGTAAAGGCCTTGCCACATTCTTTACATTGGTAAGGTTTCTCTCCAGTATGGATTTGGTGATGTGCATTAAGGTGTGACTGCTGAGTAAAGGACTTGCCACATTCTTTGCATTGGTAAGGCTTCTCTCCAGTATGGATTCTGTGATGTCTGTTGAGGCCTGACTGGTGAGTAAAGGCTTTGCCACATTCCGTACATTGGTAAGGTTTCTCACCAGTATGGGTTCTGTGATGTTCCATAAGAAGTGAGTGTTGGGGAAAGGCCATCCCACATTTTTTATGTCTGTAAGGTTTCTCTCCTGTATGGTTTAGTCTGTGTACAGTTACTGATGAGGCATCATTAAAGGTTTTACCACCTTCTTCGCATTTGTAAGATTTCTTTCCAGTGTGCACTCGCTGATGTTGAATTAGTGCTGAGTGCCTGTTGAAGGCTTTGCCACACTCCTTACAAATGTAACCTTTCTGTCTGGCATGGATTGTCTTATTGACATGTGGTCTTGATGACTGACTAAGTATGTTCCCAGGTTCATTGCATGTGTATGGGCTTTTTGCCACATGAATCCTCTTCTGATCACCAGCACTGGAGGACTGGTTAAGTATTTCCCCACATGCGTCGTATTTAGAGTGATTCTCTCCTAAATGTATACTCTTACGTGTAATGAGGTTGACGCTTTGATCAGAGACCTCCCCACATGGATGCCAGTCACCATCGTAGTCTGGAATAGGAGCCCCCAGGTGTGCTTGAGGCCCCTCACTGTCCCCATCTTTGTTCCGGTCTCTCAGTAAGTGTCCATCCTCAAGGGCACTACCTTTATATCCATCCACTGACCCTCTTTGGATAGAAGTTCCTATAAACGTCTCTGAAAGGAGGCTGTCAGTTTCACTTGGAAATACAGCTGAAAGGTAAAAATGAAAGTAAAGGCATTCCACTTGCTACTGTCTGATGCTTAGAATTAGAATTTGTCATAAACAAATCTGAAATCAGAAAAAGTCAACTTCAGGAAAAAGGAATCACTACTTTTTCTTTTTCTTAAAATACTTCTCTTTTTTAATGTTTATTTATTTTTTGAGAGATGGAAAGAGAGTCTGAGAGAGGGAGGGGCAGAAAGAGAGAGAAACACAGAATCTGAGGCAGGCTCCACTCTCTGAGCTGTCCGCACAGAACCAGATGGGGGACATGAAACACAAACGATGAGATCATGACCTAAGGTAAACACTGAGACTTGACTGACTGGGCCACCCAAGAGCCCCAAATCATGAGTTTTTCTACATCACTCAGATTGTATGTTAATGTAATCCCCATATTTCTAAATACACTATTGTTGGCATATTTTGCAACTTTGATGTTGTTTGTATGTTTAGAAATGAAAGGCTTTGGGGTGAGTGGGTGACTCAGTGAGAGTTGCGCGTTTGACTCTCGGTTTCAGCTCAGGTCGTCATCTCATCCTTTGTGAGCTCCACCCACATCCCCGTCTGCACTGACAGTGTGGAGCCTGCCTGGAATTGTCTCCAGTCTCTCTGCCCCTCCTCCACTCTCTCTCTCCATCTCTCCAAGTAAATGGGAAAAAGAAAACCTCACAAGAAATGAACGCTTTTGCTTCCTTGATTCTGAAAATTGAGTTATACCCTTAAATTCTGTGTAATAATGTCTTTTAAGTGCTAAATACAGAGGCACTTTCATTAGAGATTCCCGGGGTGGATATTGATGAATATACGTTGCAATTTTCCTCTGCATGAAAACCAGCTAATAAATCAAAATAGACCCTCTTTCATGGTTACACATTGCGATTTGAGTCTTAGAGCTACAGAGGTGGGTAGGTAGGTCAGTAGGTGAAGCGTCGGCCTTGGGCTCAGGCCGCAACCTCAGCGTCTAGGAGTTGGAGCCTTGGGGAGGACTCTGTGCTGATATCTCAGAGCCAGGAGCCTGCTTCAAATATGGTGTGTCCCTCATTTCAGCCCACAATGCCTGCTCTATCTTTCAAAAATAAACATTACAAACGATATTTAAACGTTTTTGATACAACGAATCGTAACGTAATCTCATATGCAACTACTCAGTACATGAAAACATATATGACAAAGTCACAGGAACTTCCTATTACACATGACAAAATTATAAAATGATTCAATGACTATGAAAACATGAATAGAGATTTTATGATACGCTGCAAGTTTTGAATTCTAAATGTTCTATCTCCCTTGTGACATTAATTTGGTAGAAATTCTAGAAAACTAAGCAGAGATTTAAATTATTTTATGATTGAGGAATGGAACAGATAGAGTGGAAATTTTGTATTTTCATTAACACCATCAAAAATGAACTTTTCTTACTTTTTGTAAGTTTACTTTAATTAATTTTGAGAGAGAGACCAAGTAGGGGAGGAGCAGAGAGAGAGGGAGACAGGATTCCAAGGTTGCTCTGTGCTGTCATCACTGAGGCCTGTGCGGGACTCACACTCCCTGAATGTGAGATTATGACATCAGCTGAGGTCAGATCCTTCAGCAACTGATCCACACATGCGCCCCAAAAATGGAACTTTGGAAGTGAATGAAAGGGTTAGATTTTCTCATTTTAGGGAGGTGTTTTACCAAATCATCAACCTGGTGGGTCTTAATTATGTATGATTAGGATTCCAGCCTCCATATATTGGAAAGCAGTAAGCAGAATTTAGATGGGCTCTGTCCCCTGTTCCTGGGATTTCTGCACCAAATCCCAAGATGCCTACCGCTACCCTGACACACTTCTCACTCAAGGCAAACACTCAGAAATGAACGAGTATAGACTTCCTCAGAAACACAGAGAATACCCCAAGCCCTCAAAGCAATGAAGAGCCAATGAGATTACGGAGGCCCTCACTGTGGACGTGAAGGACCTTTAAGTGGAACTGAAGGAGAATCCTTAGAGATTTGTGAGGGTGTGATGTATTGGAAAGCCGATGTGCCTCTGTGAAACATATTGGCATAAAACTAGGTTTTCAAACTGATTTCCATTCCAGAATGGCTGCTCAAATCACATTGTATGGCCTTTCTTCATCCTTCATATTTGGACCTCACCTCTGTCTTCTACCTCATTCATTCCCACTTACCTGGGTATGAGGCTACTGTCTCCTTTCTCTTCACATCCCATAGCTCCCTCTTTTGTTCCAAAAAGATGACCAGGTCTGGCTTTGACACAACAAGACCTGTTTGTTAGGACAAAAGAATAGAGTATTGCTGGAAATTCTACTTTTCAACCCAGTTTTGGACTCAGTAGAGAAAAGAAGACATTCTGGAATTCTGGAAAATCATGCCCAAATGCTGTTGCCCAACAGCCCCTTCGGAACACACAGGATGGATTACCAAGTTTCACATCCTGATCTTCACTTCTGAGTCTTAACCACTACAAACATGAGTAGAAATTCATATTGAAGGCGGAAATATCATTTTATGCCACTCGATACTTAGAAATGCCATCCATCTATGAAATAATGATGTGACTCTAAGGAAGGGAAAACTCACCTGAAAGGAAACGTCATGAAGACTTTCCTCTACATCTGCCAACCCCTTCTTCTTTCTTTACTGTTGGGATGTGAATCCCAGGCATGCGAGAGAAAGCTTTAAGAGACAGTCTCCACAGGAAGGACCACAACCCTTGAGTGGGGCTTGGGAAATCTAGAGGGAGTTAGCCTCACCCAAGAAGACGAGGTGTCCGTAGGTCTCTAACATCACATCTCTGTACAGTTCCCACTGACTGTGGTTCAGGCATCCCCACTCCTCCTGAGAGAATTCGACGGCCACATCCCTGAAGGTCAGCAGTCCCTGCAACAAACACCACAGTTACCAAGTGGACACAGCAGGAG
>PJEM01012534.1:0-46363 GCA_004023845.1 Helogale parvula | reverse complement strand
GAGGAAGGGGGAAAGAGAGCTGGGGAGAGTGAGGGACACAAATCATGAAAGACTACTGAATACTGAAAATGAACCATGGACTGAAGGGGGAGGGGGAGGGAGAAAAGGGGGTGATGGTCATGGTGGGGGGCACTTGTGGGGAGAAGCACTGGGTGTTATATGGAAACCAATTAAAAAAATTTTTTTAAAGATTCATTTAGTTGCTTAAACATAAAAAAATAGATAAAATTGTCCTTTGTACTTGACTGTAATCTTTGTATTTATTATCTCATTTGATCTTTACAATTACTTGTGTATCACATTACCCTTAGTTTTGAATTAGTAGTAGCACAATATTTAAAAAAAATTAAGACTCTGTTGTCAGAAAGAATTATCACTTAGCTTTGTGTCCGTGGGTAAGGTATTAGACTTGCCAAACTTCAGTATCCTTATGCATAAGACTGAAGGAAAAAACATCATATCATGTATGTATGTTTGTGTGTCAAATGAAATAGTAAGTATAATATGTGTAGCAAATAGTAGACATTCAAGAAATATTGGATCTTTTCCTCTTTTATTTTAAAACTAAGACAACTGAAGCTGGGGAAAAGTTAAGTAGCTTGGCAGGTGGTCAGAGCTTAAGTCCATGCCTCCTGCTTCTGGGTTTACTGCCCTTCACACTGGCTCACACTGACCCAATGTCATTCAGCCCTCACATATCCACACTGGAAAGCTAGTCCTTCTGTGGCAGGAGTCTAACTAACTAACATTCCTAAACTTGCAGTCAGCAGCTTTGGCTTACCTAGTAAGGAGCAATTGCTAATGCAAACACTACTTGTCCTTTGTTTCACAGGAGGCAAAGGGCACATGCATTTTCCTGAGTGTACTGTAGTTAAAAAACAGAGCCATTTTTTTGTGTATGGTATAAGAAAGTGGTCTAGTTTCATTCTTCTGCATGAAACTATTTATAAAAAAAGCAGCCATATTTAACAATGGGATGGAAGTACACTGCCACAGAAATGTTTCCATCCTGGTAGCATTAGGGAATGGGAGCTAGCATTTATGGATTTCACTGTGTCTTATACTCCTCCTTTCACTGAAATTCCACAGGAACTACATTCCTCTGTCTTCCCCGAGTCTGGTGATCCTGGCCAACAGGCTAACAATATTTTATTCCTACCACATGCCAGGAATTTTACGTGTGCTATCTTATTCAGTCCTCATCACCCTGGAGGATGACTGCCACTATTTCCATACAGACTTAAGTTCTACTGAACCAGTGGACAGTCTCTGGCATGAGCAGCCACCAGTGTGGATCCACATGGAACTGGGGACTGCTGACCCTGGATGCTGCTAGATGCAGAATCTACTCTCCTGGTCTCTGGTCTACAGCTTAGGCTTCAGAGGCTCATTCCTGATCCTTTTTACCCTGAGGCCTGAGTTCTCTTTGTTTGCCAAATGTACCCTCATTTGGTAAGTGATAGTTGGTTCTAAAATATCTTTAATGTGTTGGTTAATTTTATGTGTCACCTTGACTGGGCTAAGGGGTTCCCAAATAGCTACTGAAATATTATTTCTAGATGTATCTGTGGGGCTGTCTCTGGAAAAAATTATTAGCGTTTGAAGGGGTATACGTAGGAAAGAAGATTGGGCTCATCAATGCAGGTCGATATCATCCAATTTGTTGAGGGCCCAAATAGAACAAAAAGGGAGAGGAAAGGGGGATTCACTCTTTTTGCTTGAGCTAAGATGTTCATCTTTTCCTGCTCTTGAACATCAGTGCTCCTGGTTCAGTTATTTGGACCCAGATCAGGACTTACACCATCAGTCCCCCAATTCTCTGATCTTTGTGTCCAAACTGAATGACCCACTGGCTCCCCTTGTTCTCCAACTTGCAGATGGAAGATCATGGTACTTCTCGACCTCCATAACTGGAGGTGCCAATTCCTATAATGAATCTCCTCTTATATACATTTCTACATATCCTGTTGATCCTGTTTCTTTGGAGAACATGAACACATTTAATACAGAAAAAAAATGAGAAAATTTCCAGTATTGGTAGAAGCAGTGTAATAGAAAGAAAAGGTGTTCACATCCAAGCTCTGATGTGTGTTTCCTGTGGATCAGTTAACCATCCTCTCTGAGCCTTGTATTTGCTATCTGCAAAATGGGAAAGCCATTCTCACCTCATCCTGTGATAGTAAGACCTAAATTAGGTACCTAAAAGATAGTATGTGCTCAATGAATGGTAGTTGCCTTCCCATATGCACATACTGCCCACTTGCTATAGGCCCTATATAGTTAAGTATTGTAATGGTCCTGAGTCACTGCTGCCAGGAGAATGTTTCTGCTTGGACCCCAACAAATAGGAGGCTCTCCCTGTCTACTCCACATAAAATCTCTCCCATTCACCAGCATGGGAGGCTCTATGTAACATAAGGAATTATAAGATTATGCCATTTCAAGTATTCCAGAAAAAGAGAAAGAACAAAAGGTCATTTATTAACATATGAGGTATCATATTTTTCTAGTACCTTAGACTAAAAACAAATAAAAATGACTATATAAAAACCAAACCCTATAATTTACTGTAAAAAGTATATTAGTCTTTTAAATAAATGGTACTATGGGGCACCTGGGTGGATCAGTCAGTTAAGCATCTGACTTCAGCTCAGGTCAAGATCTCACGACTCATAAGTTCAAGCCCCACATCAGACTCGGTGCTGACAGTTCAGAGCTTGGAGCCTGCTTTGGATTCTGTGTCCCTCTCTCTCTCTCTCTCTGCCCCTCCCCTACTCACACTTTGTCTGTCTGTCTCTCTCTTTCTCAAAAATAAATAAACAAAAAAATCTTTAAAATGGTACTAGAACTATAATCATATGCAAAACATGCAAAATACAAAAATCCCTCTACGTTACACCATATATTCAATTAAGTCAAAATAGATTATATTCCTTAGTGTTAGGACTAAACTATAAAATAAAATAAATATAAGAGGGGCACCTGGGTGGCTTAGTTGGTTGAGCATCCAACTTCAGATCAGGTCACGATCTCACAGCTCATGGGTTCAAGCCCTGTGTTGGGCTCTGTGCTGACAGTTCAGAGCCTGGAGCCTGCTTAGGATTCTGTGTCTCTGTCTCTCTCTGCCTGCCCCCCTATCCCTGCTCACACTCTGTCTCTCTCAAAAACAAATAAACATTAAAAAATTAAAAAATAATAATAAATGTAAGAAAATCTTTTTCATCTTGCATTAAGCAAATAGGATGTAAAAAGCTCATACATGCAAAGAAAGTGAAAACAAAACTTCATCCAAATTTAAAATTTACTGTAAAAGAGATGAAAAGGTAAGCCACAGACTGGGAGAAAATATTTGAAAAATATACATCTGACAAGCATTGTATACAGACTATTTTAAGCACTTACAGTTCAGTGATAAGACAAGCAGCCCAGTAAAAAATGGGCAAAAAATTTAAACTGACACTACATCAAGGAAATTCTGCAGATAGCAAATGAGTATGTGAAATGGTGCCCAACATCCTTAGTCATTAGGGAAATGTAAATTAAAACCACATTTCTTACATACTGCCACTGGGAAAGAGCTTGGCAATGTCTTATAAAGTTAAACATACACTTACCATGCAACTGGCAATTCAACTCCTATGTTTTCACTGCAAAAACAATTGAAGCACATATCCACACAAAGATTTGTAAGCAAATATTCACAATAGACTTATTCATTATAGCCAAGCTGGCAGCAGTCCAAATGTCTACCAAATGGTGTATGGTAAACACAAAGTAACATCATGGAACACTACTTAGCCACGATAAGGGAATGGACTTTTCACACTCATAGCAACATGGTTAAATCTTATAAGTGTTCTAAGTAAAAGAAGCCAGACACCAAAGGCTATCTATCTTACCATTTATGTGAAAGTCTAGAAGAAAGGGATATTCTCCGTGTGGGAAGGGAATTTACTAGGTAGGGGCAGAGCAGAACCTTTTCAGGGAATAGAAAGGTTCTATATGATGATTATACGGATAATTATGCAATTGTACACATTTGTTAAAATTCATTGAACTGTACATTCAATTAAAAATGGTGAGTTCTATTTATATAAATTATAACTCAATAAAGCTAATTTTAAAAATCCATGCTGTAATCTTTAGGATACCCAGGGAAAGAACCACAGAGGAAGCTAATGGGCATGATGGGGGTTCGGGGGAGGTACTTTGAATAACTGCATACACAGAAACAAAGGTTAATCTGCTCAAGAGGATGTAATCTAGCTAACCTGACACCATGGGACAGGGTAGGCTATACAGGGAGCCACAGACTAGGACCTTGGAAGGAGCAGCAAAACTTGGACTGGATGAAATTTTAAAGAGTTTCACCAGCTCTTCCCCTCCAGAAAAAAGTGTTTTTTTCTTTTTCTAAAAATTAGAAAGGCAATACATGGTTCATTGGGCAAACAAAGCAATAAATCAGAAGGATATGAAATGACAATAGAATCCCCTCTCTATCCTAGGACTCCCAGCCCTTCCCTCTGAAGTGACCTCTGGGGGGCAGGGCCACAACCCTCACCACACTGTCCGCCTGCTTCCTCTGAAGGTGGTTCCTCAGTGGTTCTTTAATGAAAAAGGACTGATATCCACTCCTGGATTTAGTTTGCAATCCAGGGGTTCAGAATTCATTAAACACCCCTTTGTCTTCCTCATAAAATCTCAGATCTCACTTCTGTAGGGATCATACCAGGAGTGTATAAGGCCTTCCTGACCACTCACTGTAGGTATAGAAATCAAGCAACAGTTCTGGGTGGGCAGTGGGTGAAACAAAGAGCATGAGTAAGCATGTAGATAACATCCTTATGGTAATTTCAGTGTTTTTATGTAACTGACTTAAAATTCAATTTAGTTTAAAAGCAGTTTTTACAGAAAACAATCACATCCGTAACGAATTGACACATATATCCAGTTTGTAACACACAGTTTCAAAATTCTGAAATTATATTCAATGACCAGGTGTAGTAGTACAGGGTCTATCTGTGCCCCATCATGGCCTCAGTGGGCTGTGGGTGGGCACATCTTTCACGTCCAGGCACAGCGGGGCAGGGCAGAGCAGGCTGCAGAGTTCTTAGAATGGTAACAGGACCATCTAAACTCTGAATTTACTCTCCCATCCAAATGTCTCAAAAAGCCTCTTTCCAGACACAAGACTAGTCTTCCCTCTTAGAAATACTTGTGGCCCTTCTTACCTGTTTGGTCCAGCTGTCCTGGAATACAAGTAAACCAAGGTGTGGCCTTCACCAGCAAAGCGTCTTCTGTAGAGAACTGGGGAACATGCCTGGACTGGGCAGGGAGGGAGGTCTCATGAAGTTTGGAAAGAGCCTCTGGGTATCTGCAATGCCAACACGTGCTTCCCTAGGCCCATTCTGGTTGGGCTGATTCACCAGGTGGGGCCACAATACCTGATGGATAAAAAAACGGAAGCACAGGTTTTCCTTCCTGAGCTCCACCCTCTGGCTCCGTGGGACTGAGTCCTGAGGCAAAGCAGGGAGGAGAATATGTCTCCCCACCCTGCTGAGGCTATAATTGACTGCTATGGAAGACTGAACAGCTCAACCCAATTCAACACCCTAGTTCCTGAGGCCAGGCTCTGTTACTTGTACTATGCCAGGCTGTAAGACCAGCCAGAACAAAGCAGAAGAGAGTCAAGGCTGGCACAAGGTGAATTATTACAAAAACAGTGCAGGACAGTTTATAATCAGGTAGAATATATTCATTCTCCATAATTCAATGATTTATCCAAACATTAATTTGTTGGATACCTACTCTGTGCCAGGTTCCATGCTAGCTAATGAAGATATAAAGATAAAAGACTCTGGGCTGAACCTTAGGGAAGTCAGCACAGAAGTTGAAGCAAAAAGAAGGCAGACAATTATAAGGCCAGTGATGAGTACTAGATTGCCCAATGTAAAAGTTTGGTGGGACCTCCCAGGAAAGTCAGCCAACGTAGACAGGAGCAGCATTCTGAAGGAAGAATGTATGTGCTAAACTTTGAAAGATGAGTTGAAATTCAGCTGATAGAAATAGGAAGGCACAACAGACAGGAAATCTGGTGTTAAGGATACACTTGTAAGAGAAAAAATGCCATGAAATAGAGTCATTTAGCACAATTGGAACATTTACTGGGAATGGCCAGAAAAAAAAGTGATGATAAGTCTCAACTGGTAGACAGGAAGGAGCCAGGATGCAAAGGGTTTTGGATGCTTTGCTCAGTGCTCTAGCCTTAACCAACAAGTTACTGCCTTTAAATAAGAAAGAAATTTTTGGGTGAAGAACATGCACTCTGGGAGCCATGTAAGACACGGACTTTCAGATATTGAGAATGAAGGCAGGGAAGGTAGTGCCTATGCATGGACCTCAGAGGCAAGCCCAGTGGCGATAGAAAACTCCCTGGATGAGGTGGGTTTTAGGTGGGCTATTGAATGCATCAGGATCTGCACAGGCCCTGAAGAGGAGAGAGGAGGCTAAAAGTTTAGGAGGAGAACCTGTGGACAGATGTGCATTGCAGGGTGGGGGTCTACTGTTGTTCATTGTTGGTGGTAAAGAGCTGACCTTTCTGCTGGTTCTAGTCCTCAGTCTGCCACTAGTGAGCTGTTTGCTGCTAGGCAAAGTTTAGAGGTCCCCAGCTTCAATTTTCTTCTAAGAGGGATGGTCTAGAAGAGGCTATAGTCAATAACTTTCATCTTATATTTGGGGTACAGGCTTAGTAAAGCCTGGAAAAATGACTTGCTTAAAAAATATGAGGTAATAGTAGAGGGCAAAGGTAGGATGAAAATGCAGCTCTTCATTGACCCACTATATTCCAATGGCTTTATTTCTATGTTTCATCCACCCATTTATTCCATGCCTGTATAGGGCCAGATGCCAAAGAAGTGCCCAGTTAATGCCTGCTGGATGACAGTGGCTGATTGGCTGTGCTGTCTCCTGTCATAGTGTACTGGAGCCACCTACAGGGAGTCATTCACACCACTGTCTTCTCAAAAACATTTTTTCAATAACAGCGTTGGCAGCTTCCCCTTTGAGTTGCCTTCTCATCCTAGTGAGCCAGTTTTTAGGCCCTCTCATCCACTAGCATGGCCCCAGGTTTGTTACTGAAACCAGCAGTTGTACATGCAACCCACAAGAAGGCCAAAATCAGGAAAGGAGTGGTACAAGAGGACCTAACTCTCATAGTGAGAAGAAGCAATGAGGCTGATCTTGCTACTTTTCCTTCTTTGTTGATCCAAAGAGCTTTTTACCCCAAATGAAGACCCATTTCTCCTTATAATCCTAAAGTCCTCATAGGTCTTACTGACCTGCTAGATTTAGCAGGCCCACATTTATTACATAGAATAGGAAGCAACCAAGAAAATCTATTCACTCAGATGAAATGCCTGATTGTAGACACCTCCCAAAAAGCAGATATAAATACAAATGAGTGGAAGAGTCTTATGAAAGAAGCACAACAAGGACTTATGAGCTTTCTTCAATGGTGCTATAATTTTGGCAAGAGCCATATCTTGTCAGCATGCACCAGGAGGGGTCAAGATGTTATCTGTCTTACTCTGTCTTACATACAAAGAGCTGTTACAAAATACTTGAATGAATGCGTGAATTTGGAACAATACAGGTTGTCTCACTTATATACATTGCACCAACTGCCATTTAAACTAAAATTTTGAACTTTATTCTATAAGAAATAAAAGGGCAATGAAACAGAACTTGTTCAGGACCACTTACTATAAGCACTTAGGTGTTTTTGATAAATTACGCTTCTCTGTAGGGAAGGCTAAGGTTAGAACACCCAGCTGGTCCATGGGGACAAAGCATCTGACCCTAGGACTCTGTCCCAGATGCTGTGCTCTTTTTTCTCAATGTCAAGAGCCACTAAAGCTAAGACTAAGGGCCCTGAAGAAACATGATTTCAAATAAGTTTTGTCACATTTACATCATCTTTATATATCTAGATAAGGAATTGGCAAAATGTAGTCCATGAACCAAATCAGCCTGCCACTTGCTTCTGTAAATAAGATTTTATTAGAAAACAGCCTTACCCATTCATTTATGTATTGTTTGGGGGCTGTTTTAGGCTCTGTTATGGACAGAACTGTGTCCCCCCCCCCCCACTACCAAATGCATATGTTGAAGTGGAAACCCCCAATGTAACTGTAGTATGATACGAGACCAGTGCTCTAACCCCTGAGCTACGGAGCCTACTGTAGTATGATAAAGGGCCTTTAAGGAGCTAATTAAGGTTAAAGGAGGTCATAATGGGGAGCCCATCTAATTGCAATGATATCCTTATAAAAAGAAATCTCTCTCTCCCTCTGCACACACACACGGAGGAAAGGCCACATGAGGACATAACAAGAAAGTGGCCATTTGCAAGCTAGGAAGAGTTCTCATCAGAAACCAACCATGATGGCATCCTGATCTTGAACTTCTAGGTTCCAAAATTATGTGAAAACAAATTTCTGTTGTTTAAGCCACCAAGTCTGATATTTTGTTGTTATGGCAGCCATATCAGACTAATACAGGTTATAACGCTAGAGCTGAGTAGATGTGAAATACACCATATAGTCAGCAAAGTCTAAGATACTTATTATTTCCCCTTCATAGAAAGAACTTGCCAAGCTCTAATCTAGATATTTATAGCCAGATATTAATAAATGCTCAACAGACAAATAGAGTTCAAATGAGTCTATTTTAATTATATTGATATTATAGTTATTAATTAATTCTTATACATATATTTGCATCCTAGCTTTGTACCCAGAACACTGAGTATGCGATGATCAAATATTTTATTAGGTCTTATCCTAAGCACTGTAGTGATGCAACAGATACAGTCTCTGCCCTCAGCAAGCTCACAGTGAATCATGGAAATATAAGTCTTAGTTCCATAAAACCTTATTCCATGCTCAAGGACCCTGCCTCTTTTGTATAGTTTGGGGGAGGCTCCATCAGGCAGAGGCAATCTCTCTGTAGATCCCCAGCAGGGATCAAATCCAAGACTTCTCTCTGGCTCAGAGCAATTTCTCAGACCATCAGCTAGAAGGTTAGAAAAGGAACTAGTGGACCTTGAGACAAATGTCTCTGTTTTTATCTCTATTATAAACATAATGAAACTTCACAGCAAAATCTTGAGGACTAAAAAAGACAACAAATGCTAAGTGCCTGAAGGTGAAACAAGTATATTTGTTATGTTTAAAGAAACAGAGACAAACTTAAGTACATATAGGGAACAGGAAACAGATATTAACTTCTAGAAATCAAAACCCTTTGAAAGTAAACTATGATACAAGGATTAAAAACTTAACAGCTTTAGTAGCAAATTAGATATAGCTAGAGATAATATTAGGGAATAAGAAGATAGGTAAAAATAAATTAACAAAATGGCACAGAGAGATAACATGATGGAAATTTCAGAAAAGAGTTAGGAGACATGAGGAATAAAGTGGGAAGGTGTAGCAATTTCAAACCGAGTTCCAAATGGATGGGGAAAGAAGATGGCAAGGATGCAATATTTGAAGAATTAATTAATGGCTGAAAATTTTGTAGAACTGATGACACCCATTTATACATTTAAGAAGTCCAAAAAATCTGAAGTTTAATAGATAAAAAGAGAAATCTACTCATAGACAAACTAGAGTGAAACCAAAAAATTCCAAATAAGGGGGGGGGGGGAAGAAATATCTTAAAAGTTGCAAGAGGGGAAATAATTACTAACTGCAAAGAGTTAGACTTATAAGAGCAACAACAGTATTCAGAATAGAGTGGAAGAATATCTTCAATATTCTGAAAGAAAATAGATGGCCAACTAGAATAACACATTTCCAGTAAAAAGACTTTTCAATAATAAGTACAATTTAAGAAAACAAAAGGCTGAGAAAACTTAGAACATCTAAAGGATGAGTTTCAGACAGAAGGAGAGAAATCCTAGGTGGACAAAAGAAGGAAGTCAAAGAAAGTAGTAACCAAGCAGGTAAATAAAAATGCACATGGACTACATAAAATAATAACATCCAGTAGGATTAAAAAACAGAAGTTAAATACAGAACAACAATATAAAAGAAGTCGGTAAAATTATAAGGTTCAAATGTTCTGAGATCATAGTATTATCCATGAGGAAGAAAAAGGAATTGACTCATTGTAATTTGGTAAGTTAAACATATGTATTGTAAGTGTTGGTCAAATATTTAAAAAATAAAGACAGTGTCTAACTTCTACAAAAGTTAATGATTACACAGTTCAAAAGACAGAAATAATTCCATGTTCATTCTTTGATCCAATGCACTTAAGCTAGAAATCGACAAAAGTTCATCTCTATATATTTAGAAATTAAGTAACAATAACCCATGAATTAGCAAAAGAATACCAATTGAAATCAGATAATATTTTGAACTGGATGACAATAGGGGGGAAAAGCCTGACACTAATATATTAAACATATTTTTAAAGAAATTAGAAGGTGCTGGGGCACCTGGGTGGCTCAGATGGTTAAGTATATGACTCTTGGTTTTGGCACAGGTCATCATTTCATGATTTGTGAAATTGAGCCTTGCATCAGGTTCTACACTGACAGTGCAGAGCCTGTTTGGGATTCTCTCTCTCTGATTCTCCCTGCCCCTCCTCCTTATCTCTATGTCTCTCAAAATAAATAAAACTAAAAGAAGTTAGAAGGTGAATAGAAAAATAAATCCAAATTACAGGTGCAGAGCACATAGCAAACCTTTAAAACTTACAAGAGACAGAACGCTAGCCAAAATGATGAAACTGAGAACTTTCCACTAAAGAAATTCCAGGAAGAAATGACAGCTAAAGAATTTATCTAAACAGATATAAGCACCATAAATGAACAAGAACTAGAACTGATCAATTAATTCAGCAAAGTCTCAGAGTACAAAATCAATGGACAGAGATGTGTTGCATTTTTATACACCAATAATGAAGAAACAGAAAGAGAAACCAAGAAACTGATAGTGAATGCAATTGCATGAAAAAAGCAAAAAATACTTAGGAATAATCCTAACCAACAATGTAAAAGATTGTTGATGAAAACTATAGAAAACTTATGAAGGAAATTGAAGAAGACACAAAGAAATGGAAAAACATTTCATGCTCATGGACTGGAAGAATAAACATTGTTAAAATGTCATTACTACCCAAAGCAATCTACACATTCAATGCATTCCCAGTCAAAATTTCACCAGCATTCTTCTCAAAGCTAGAACAAACTATCCTAAAATTTGTATGGAACCACAAAAGACCTCAAATAGCCAAAGTAATATTGAAGAAGAAAGTCAAATGGGAGGCATCACAATCCCTGACTTTAGCCTCTACTACAAAGCTGTCATCATCAAGAAAGTATGGTATTGGCACAAAAACAGGCATATAGACCAATAGAATAGAATAGAGAACCCAGAACTGGGCCCACAAATGTATGGCCAATTAATCTTTGACAGAGCAGAAAAGAGTATCCAATAGAAAAAAGACAGCCTCTTTAACAGGTGGTGCTGGGAGAGGTGGACAGCAACATGCAAAAGAATGAAACTAAACCACTTTCTTACACCATACACAAAAATAAACTCAAAATTGATAAAGGACCTGAATGTGAGTCCATCAAAACCCTAGAGGAGAAATCAGGAAACAACCTCCTTGATCTTAACTGGAGCAATTTCCTACTCAACACATCCCCAAAGGCAAGGGAATCAAGAGCAAAAATGAACTATTGGGACCTTATCAAAATAAAAAAAATTTCTGCACTGCAAGGGAAACAATCAAGAAAATAATAGGCAACCAAAAGAATGGGAAAGATAGTTGCAAATGACATATCAGATAAAGGGCTAGTATCCAAAATATATAAGGAACTGACCAGACTCCACACCCGAAAGACAAATAATCCAGTGAAGAAATGGGCAGAAGACCTGAATAGACACTTCTCCGAAGAGGACATCCAGATGGCCAACATACACATGAAACGATGCTCAGGTTCACTCATCATCAGGGAAATACAAGTCAAACCACACTGAAATACCACCTCACACCGGTCAGAGTGGCTAAAATGAACAAATCAGGAGACTATAGAAGCTGGCGAGGATGTGGAGAAACGGGCACCCTCCTACACTGTTGGTGGGAATGTAAACTGGTGCAGCCGCTCTGGAAAACAGTGTGGAGGTTTCTCAAAAAATTAACAATAGAACTCTCCTATAACCCAGCAATTGCCCCACTAGGTATTTATCCAAGGGATAAAGGTATGCTGTTTCAGAGGGACACAAGCACCCCAATGTTTATAGCAGCACTATTGACAATAGCCAAAGTCTGGAAAGAGCCCATATGTTCATTGACAAATGAATGGAACTAGGAGGTATTGTGCTAATCGAAATTAGTCAGAGAAAGTCAAATATCATATGACTTCATTCATAGAATTTAATATATAAAAGGGAAGGGAAGCAAAAATAATATAAAAACAGGAAGGAGGACAAAAACATAAAAGACTCTTAAATATGGAGAACAAATAGAGGGTTACTGGAGGGGTTGTGGGAGAGGTGATTTCCTAAATGAGTAAGGGGCATTAAGGAATCTACTCTTGAAATCATTGGTGCACTATATGTTAACTAACTTGGATGTCAAATTTTTTAATTAAAAAAAAATAAAATGTGCACCCAATGAGAAAAAATTAAAAAAGAAATTAAAAAAGAAAAGAAATGTATAAAGATTGGGAAGGAAGAAATAAAACTGATTTTGCCAACAGATAACGTAATTGTATATATAGAAAAATACCAAAGAATCAGTAATCGATATCATTGTCGTCGTCGTTGTTGTCATCATCATCATCATCATCATCATCATCTCCGAGTCCTAATAAACAATTACAGCAAGTTTCGGGATACGAAGTATTATGTAAGTGTCAGTTGCTTTCCTATATACCAGCAATGAGCAAGTGGAATTTTTATTAAAAATACAACCATCAGGGGTGCCTGGGTGGCTCAAGGGGTTGAGGACTAGATTCTTGATTTTGGTCATGAGACTGAGCCCTGCATCAGGTTTCCAGCTAAGCATGGAGCCTGCTTGAGATTCTCTATCTCCCTCTGTCCCTCTCCCTGACTCGCATACACACACACACACACACACACACACACACACACTCTCTCTCTCTCTCTCTCTCTCCCAAATTAAAAAAAAATACGAACACCATTTATATTAGTACCTAATTAATTATCTAAATTTATACCTAATTTAGGTATAAATCTAACAAATATGTACAAGATCTAGATGAGGAAAACTACAATGTTTTGATAAAAATAAAAGAAAAGCTAAATAAATGAAAAGATAGTCCATACTTATGAATATGAAAGCTCAGTATTGTTAAAATTTCGTTCTTCCCAACTTGATATATTGATTCTATGCCATTTCAATAAAAATCCCAGTGGATTACCTTGTGTTCTGATTCTAAATTGTTTCTGATTCTAAAGTTTATATGGGAAGGTATATGAACAGGGTCTAAAGTTTATATGGAAAGACAAAAGACCTGGATTAGCCAACACAATATTAAAGAAAAGGAATACATTCAGAGGCCCAAAACCAACCAACTTTAAGACTCTATAGCTACTTTTCAAATTATGGCTACTTTTCAAGACCGTATAGTTAATATATTTATCTATAGTATTATTTACCCACAATAATTAAAACAGTGTGGTATTTGTAAAAAAAAAAAAAAAAAAGATCAATCATGGAACAGAATAGAGAGCCTTATAAAGCCTAGAAATAAACCCACATAAATATAGTCATGATCTTTGACAAAGGAGCAAAAGTTAATGCAATAGAGAAAGGACAGTCTTTTCCATAAATAATTCTAGAATAACTGGACACACACACACACAAATTAATCTAGACATGGGCCTTCCATCTTTGACAAAAATAACTAAAAATGGGTCATAGACTCAAGTGTAAAATATAAAACTATAATTGCACCGGGTTTTGCAATGAGTTTTTAGGTGTAACACTGAAGGCATAATCAAGGAAAGAAGAAACTGGTAAGCTGGATTTCATTTAATTGAAAAACTTCTGCTATGTAAAAAACACTATTAAGAAAATGAGACAGCAAGGTGTAGACTGGTAGAAAATATTTGTAAGGGGCACCTGGGTGGCTCAGTTGGTTAAGTGTCCGACTTTGGCTGAGGTCATGATTTCACGGTTCGTGGGTTCCAGCCCCACATTGGGCTCTGTGCTGACAGCTAGCTCAGAGCCTGGAGTTTGCTTCAGATTCTGTGTCTCCCTCTCTCTCTGACCCTCCACTGCTTGTGCTGTCTCTCTCTGTTTCTCAAAAATAAATTAAAAAAACATAGAAAAAATTTTTAATTAAAAAAAGACAATATTTGTAAAACACATACTTGATAAAGGACTTAAATTTAAAATATAAAAAAGCACTGAAATAGCAACAATAAGAAAACAAATAATCTGATTAAAAAGTAGAACAAATATCTAAAGGACACTTCACCAAGAAGATATACAGATGGCAGACAGTTGATGAAAAGATGGTCAACATACGTCATTAGAAATTTGCAACTTATGATAACTATGAGCTATCACTACATACCTATTAGAATGGCTAAAATCCAAAACACTGACAACACTAGTGTTGACAAGGATGTGGAAAAACAGGAACTCTCACTCATTCTTGATTGGAATGCAAAATAGTACAGCCACTTTGGAAGACAATTTGGCAGATTCTTGCAAAACTAAACAGACTCTTATCTTACAATACAGTAATTACACTCAGTGGTATTTATCTAAACGATCTGAAAACTTATATCCAAAAAAGCTGCAGATGAAGGTTTATAAGGGGCTTTATTCAAAATTTCCCAAACCTGAAAGCCAAGATGTTTTATAGTTGGTAGATGTATAAATCAAATGTAGTTTATTGAGACAAAGGAATATTATTCAGTGATAAAAAGCTGTGAGTTATCAAGTCACAAAAGACATGGAGCAAACAAAAATGTATATTGCTAAGTAAAAGAAGCCAGTTATAAAAGGCTACATAATGTGTGATTCTAACTGTAGGACATTCTTGAAAAAGCACAACTATAGAGACTTGAAAAGATCAGTTATTGTTAGCAGTTGTAGGAGGGAAGTGGAGCACAGGGAATTTTCCAGGCAGTGAAACTTGTATGATATTGTAATAGTGGGTGCATGATATTATGCAAGTTTCAAAATGCCCTAAAACTGTACAACACATGGAGTGAACCCTAATTACATATAGAATTTAGTGAATAATAATGTGATACTGTAGGTGCATCTATGTAACAAATGTACCATATCAGTGAGAGAGTTTAATAACTAGAGAAACAATCAATGAGTCATGGTGAGAAAAAATATATGTGAGCTCTCTGTACTTTCTGTTCAGTTTTTATACAAACCTAAAATTGCTAAAAAAAATAAAGTATACAAAAAATTAAACCCCAAATACCCAAGTAACTCACAGAAAGAGTGGAAAAAGAAAACAGAGAAAGGGAGGAGAACAAATAGAAAAAAAATTTAAAGATAAAAGACTTATCTTTACCATATGAATATTTATGTTAAATGTAAATCATCTAATTATAAAATAAAAAGACAGAGATTGACAGAGTGGATTAAAAAGCACGGTATATATATACCTGCTGTCTACAAGAAAATTTTCTCCCAAATGTAACTGTAAGATAGGTTGAAAATAGATAAATGGAAAAAGGTACACCATGCAAACATTGGTAAGAAGAAAGCAAGGACTATTTTATAACAGAAAAACTAGACTTCAGAAAAAATAAAATGACCAGAGATAGAAACAGACATTATATAATGATTAAAGAGCCAATACCACAAGAAGACATAGCACTCCTAAATGTATATGTACAAATGAACAATATGTGAAGCAAATACTGACACAACTAAAGGGAGAAATATATAGATATGCAATACAGTAGAAAAGTTCAACCCCTCTGTCAACAAGTGATAGACAAATAGATGGAAAATCAACAAGGATAGCAAAAAGCTCTACAATGCCATCAACCAGTACAATTTGACAGAAATTTACAGAATACTTTCCCCCAAAACAGCAGTTCTCTTCAAGAATGTACAAAACACACATCTTCTGGCTATAGAACAAATCTCAGTACACTAAAAAAACCCTGAAATCATATAGACTGTGTTGTCTCTAAAACACAGTGGGACACAGCTAAAGCCATACTGAGAGGGAAATTTATATCATGAAATGCACATATTAGGGAAAAAATAAGTCTCAATCTATAACCTAAATTCCATCTCAAGAACTTAGCTCAAGAAGAGAAAATAAGTCTAAAAACAGACAGAAGGAAATAAATAATAAAGAGTAGAATCAATGAAGTGGAAAACAAAAACAATAAAAAAAATCAATGAAGTAAAAGAGCTGGTCCTTTAAAAGTCAATAAATTTGACCAAGCTCTAGCCAGACTGACAAAGAAAAAAAAGATATGAAACAAGAGACCCTGTCAGTATCAAAAGGATAAGAATACTACAAATAATTCTATATATATAAATTTGAGAACTTAGATGAAATGAACCTATTCATCAAAAAGACAAAATACCATACAATCCAGCAATTGCACTTCTGACCCTTTATCACAGAGAAATGAAAACTTACATTTATACAAAAATCTGTACATGAATGCCCATAGCAACTTTACTCATAATAGCTCAATTTCAAAGTAGCTTAATATTCATAATAGATCAAAACTAGAAATGGCCAGATGTTCTTCAACAAGTAAATAGATAGACAAACTGGTACATCCATCCAATGGAATACCAGCCAATGATATATACAACTTGAATGAATCTGCAGAGAATTATTCTAAGTGAAAAAAATCCAAACCTAACGTGTTACATACTATATAACCTATTTATATAATATTCTTTATTTTTTAAAGTTTTTATTCAAATTCCAGTTAATTATCATACACTGTAATATTCATTTCAGATGTACAAAATAGTGATTCCACACCTCCATACAACCCCTAGTGCTTATCATGAGTGCACTCCTTGATCCCCATCACCTATTTCATCCATCCCCCCACCTATTTCCCCTCTGGTAACCACCAGTTTGTTCTCTTTAGTTAAGAGTCTGTTTCTTGGTTTGCCCCACTCTCTCTTTTTCTGTTGCTTTTGTTTCTTAAATTCCACACATGAATGAAATCATATGGTTTTTGCCTTTCTTTGACTGACTTATTTCACTTGACATAATACTTTCTAGTTCCATCCATGTTGTTACAAATGGCAACATATATAATATTCTTTTTTTTTTTAAATATGGAACACTTCAGGAACTTATTCTTGTACAGGCTAATCTTCTCTGATCAATCCAATTTTAGTATATGTGCTGCCAAAGCAAGCACTATAATATTCTTGAAATGACAAAATTATAGAGATGGAGAATAGATTAGTGGTTGTCATTGGTTAAAGATGGGGGCATGTGTATAGCTATAAAAAAGCAACAGGAGAGATCCTTGTGGTAATGGAAGCATTGTGTGTCTTGATGGTATTAATGTCAACACCTTGGTTGTGATGTTGTGCTTTAGTTTCACAAGATGTTGTTGTTGGGGAAAACTGGGTGAAAAGTATATGGAACCCCTTTGTATTATTTCTTATAACTTGTATGTGAATCCATAATAACTTCCTCCCTCCCCAAATTTAACTTAATTATTTAAAAAAATCTTATTCCTACCCACTAGCTAATGTGAATCCTCAGGGTGCCCTTTTCGGAAGTTTGAGCAAATTTTGTCTCTATTTGCCATATAAGAAAGAGAAAGCACACGCAAGCAGAGGCAAATCACGCTGAAGACTCATTCAGAGTGTTGAGCCTGACTATATCTTGAGTAGCCATAACCTGGGGTAGAAGACTTTTAGCTCTAGGCTGCAGGCACAGCAATTCCCCTTTCTCCCACCCTTGGTGAGAAAACAGAACAAACTCTTATACTGCCACCTTGTGGTTTTTCTGCTGAAAATAAAAATGAACAGAATGGAATTGACCATGGGCTGTCTGAGTGGGACTAAGATGCTGGTTTTACAGATGGGGAGATCCCTAAAAGGCGGGTAGTTTGCTTGGGTCAAGCAGTTAGTAAACTATTCATTAATTCATAAAGGGAAAAACCCAGGAATTAATTTGTGCTGTTGGGGCAGAGGTTCCAGGAAGGCTAAAATCGAGAAACAGAAAGTTCAAAATTTTTCATTAATCCGGAAAGCCAATTTCAAAATAGCCTCCTGCTTTCATTTCTTTGTTTTTTAAATAGTTTATTGTCAAATTGGTTTCCATATAGCACCCAGTGCTCTTCCCCAAAAGTGCCCTCCTCCAACACCACCACCTCTTTCCCCCCACCCCCTTCCCCTTCAACCCTCAGTTCGTTTTCAGTATTCAATAGACTCTCAAGTTTTGCGTCCCTCTCTCTCCACAACTTTCTTTCCCTCTTCCCCTCCCCCTGGTCCTCCATTAGGTTTCTCCTGGTCTCCTGTTAGACCTATGAGTGCAAACATATGGTATCTGTCCTTCTCTGCCTGACTTATTTCGCTTAGCATGACACCCTCAAGGTCCATCCACTTTCCTACAAATGGCCAGATTTCATTCTTTCTCATTGCCATGTAATACTCCATTGTGTATATATACCATATCTTCTTGATCCATTCATCAGGTGACGGACATTTTGGCTCTTTCCATGTTTTGGCTATTGTTGACAGTGCTGCTATGAACATTGGGGTACATGTGCTCCTATGCATCAGCACTTCTGTATCCCTTGGGGAAAGCCCTAGCAGTGCTATTGCTGGGTCATAAGGGAGTTCTACGGATAGTTTTTTGAGGAACCTCCAGACTATTTTCCAGAGCGGCTGCACCAGTTTACATTCTCACCAACATCCTGCTTTCATTTCTTAAGGAGATGTGATCTGTTACCACCAGGGGACAGTAAGGAATCCAAAATAGTTGTCATTTCATTGCAAAGGGTCTTATCAAAGCAAGTTATCCAGAGAACCTGGAGGTTATTTTCTGGAAATCCAAGGCTGTATACCCCTGAGCCAAATTACATCCCCAGGAGCACTCTTACCTACCTGCTTTCACACTTACTTTCCAGTGTTACTCTATATGGTTTTTGATCTCCTACCAGTTGGGATTCATCTCTTTGACCATGAAAGAGCTGGCATACTAGACAGGACTACAACTGGATCAGGCACATTTCTAGTTAGTTCTGCCATGAGTAACCAAGGGTAACCAGTGTCAATCTCTGAGTCTTATTTTCTTCTTTCATAAAATGGGAGAAATGACAATAATATTTATTGAACCTACACCTTACACGAGTCTCATGACAGCCATATGAGGCATGTACCATAACCTCATTTTACAGAAAATGAAAATGGGAAACAAAAATCAAGCAACTAGGTCTTGGTCACATCAGCTAGGAAGTGGTGAATCAGGATTTAAACCCAAGAAGTTTGGCTCCAAGCCTGTGTGTGCCCATTCCCCTGAAGATTAAGAAAGGCAATAAAAGAAAATGAGTACCCACAGTTAGTCCTTTATTAGTGGTCAGATGTGGAGCTTTGCAGCCTTTGGAGCATGCCATACAAAGTAACACTGAGTGTGTGGATGAGTGGCACTGGGTGAGCAGGTGGATATGGTACAAGCAATATTTTCTGCACAGCTTCAGGCCAGGAGGTGCTCGGGGGCAGCCTTGCAGACATGGCTCCTGCTCTTCAAAGGCCCAACCCCATCCCACCATGGCCCTGTGAGGTGCTAGTGCTCCCATTTTACATAAATGGCACTGATATCCCAGCCCACTCTTTCTTCTCTACTTCTTTGTATCTCTTTGTAATCCTAATCCCAAAACAACAGGGAAATTCTTCCCTCTTGTAAGAGCTGGCAGAAAGACAGTCTCCTTTCTGAGTGACTCCATTAGAACCCCCCTAAGAACCTTGCAAACATTAGACAAAAGAGTTTTCCAGCAGTAAGACTGCAATTGTACCCAGTGATCATGGGGAAGGGACACACAATTGATATAATTCAGCTCAAAGTAGCTCAAAGAGGAAAGCTGGGGAAATAGGAGGAGCCAAACTCTGGAGTAATTTCTGCTGACAAGAGGCTTGGGTCAGGGAACCAGAGGGGTTTTACTTTAGGACTGGAGAGCCTGTGGATACAGAACTCAACAGTGCCAGTTTCCCAAGACAATATCAATTTCAAAATTTCATCTGCTATCAATCACACACTCTTAATTTAGTACAAAAACCATGGTTATCTTCCAGGGCAGGTTCTAGACTGGAGAAGTGTTTTAAAGCAAGGTTTACAAATAGGTGAGCCTGGAGCAAGGCTGGCATTTCTCCACACGTGCACTCCAGCTTCTCCCTGAAGCCTGAACTCTGCATTTTGATAACCAGTAAAGAAAGACCCTTTAACTCTTACCAACACGGGAAACAACTTGAAATAGGCTTGAAACCATTTTTAGAAAGGTAAGCCTATTCCCTGCAGAGAAAAGAATAGTAGTTCCCTTCCTGCTAGGTGCATTGCCTAGCAGAGCAGAGCAGCCTTGCAAGGCACATTGCTCCATTTTACAGATAGGCAGTTTATGCTCCGCCAGGTAAAGTACTTACCTAAGATGAACAGCAGACAGGTGATGCACCAAGATCTGAAACCACATTTCACCAGTTGCTATGCCCAACACATTTTGTGGATGTTGAAGGAAGAATTAACATCAAAGCCAGGGAGATAAGAGCCCTTTTTCTTGCTCCAGTGGCAACAGAGCTATAAGGGAGTGAGTCAAGTTGTTTGATTTCTTTAAAAGTTTATTCATTTTTGAGAGATAGAGAGAGACAGAGCATGAGTGGGGGGAGGGAAGAAAGAGAGGGAGACATAGAATCTGAAGCAGGCTCCAGGCTCTGAGCTGTCAACACAGAGACTAATACAGGGCTCGAACTCATGGACTGCAAGATCATGACCTGAGCTGAAGTTGGATACTCAACCAACTGAGCCACCCAAGCTCCCCAAGTTGTTTGATTTTCAACAAGTAGTTGGAGGGTCTTCCCAGGATCTGGGAGAGTGGACTTGAGTTTCCCAGATTGCTGGCATAAAGCATCTTCTGAGGGAAGGTCCACAGGATTTGGAAAACAAATGAGATTGGCAGATCACTTTGGAAAATGCCTTAAGGGTAAATCGATTTTTTTTCCTTATAGACTTTTTTCACAGTATCTGCAAATTCATGGGCATTTCAAAGCTCCAAGTGTAGGAAGCTGAGTAGAAAAGTCCCTTGTCCAAGGCCAGCAGAAGAGCTCAAACAGCTGACCCACACCCCAGCTCTCCAATCCACAGGCTGGGCCCCTAAGGCCCCTTTATGAACCATGGTCTTTAATCAGTAAAGTGAAGTGACTGTTATCTCTTTGGAATTGCTCTTCCTTTGACAGTCCCTGGCTGCAGACATGCTTCTGGGAAACCCCTTACCCCTGCCTTAATGCCTACTACAGTCTTACCTAGGACCAGGCACTTCCTCCTCAAAACCTCCGTTCCTCATCTACAAAGAAGGCTGACAGCACTTGTCCTAGGAGAGCTGACAATGAAATGACAACCTGTATTTTTTTTTAATTTTTTAACGTTTAGTCATTTTTGAGGGACAGAGACAGAGCATGAGTGGGGATGGCCAGAGAGAGAGGGAGACATAGAATCTGAAGCAGACTACAGGATCTGTCAGCACAGATCCTGACTCAGGGCTCAAACCTGTGGACATGGAGGAACATGAAGTTGAATGCTTAACTGACTGAGCTATCCAGGTGCCCCAAATGACAATTTGTATTTAGACACCTGACACATAAGTAGCACCCAAATAGTTCCCTCCCCCTGAGTTTCCATCTTGGAACTGACTAACCCTGACTGCCATGACTTTGGTAGCTTGTTCAATTCTCTGTTGTTCACTCGTCTCAATGCACACAATTCTGAAAGGCTTACATGGGAATGGATCAAGAAAAATATGGACCATTCAAACATGAATCAATGCTCTGTTCTAGAGAAAGGAGCAAGGCCAAAGAGCCCCTCCTCTGCCTCCTCTCTAGGACAGTGTCATGGCAGCTCATAGCCTGGGGATACATGCCCTCTGGCTGAGCCAGTCTCTGGGCCCTGCCCCTTTACACTTTGTGCCCCATTCTTCTTTTTCATCTTAACATGCCCATCCCCCCCATCTGAAATATACCCCTTCTTGACTACCCAGTTCTACCAAAAGTCCCATCCTATTCCCAGGGGCCATGTTAAGTCTCACCTCTCCTGTTAGGCCTGTTCTTATACATTTTGCAAACATTCACCTGTCCCATCCTCTTATCTCCTCTTTCTTCCCCAGGGTTGGGAAGAAAGCTGCACAAGGGAAAGGCAGCAACATATACAGAAGAAACAGTCTCCAAGGCCACTGATCTCTCCAGCAGAAGTACTTCTATACTAGGCCCTTGTATGGGAATGACAGAAGAGGTGAATATTGTTCTCAGAGGGAGGAGACTTCTGAATTGCACCAAAACCTTAAGCCTCTTCAGTGAATGTGCTGAGAAAGGCAAATAATAGAGCTTTTTGGTTGTTGCCAGGGCAAGCCTGAGAGCAAAACAGGTCCCGCTGGCCATAAGTAGTTCCAATGAGAGGGCCTCACTGAGCTTCTTCTATGTGTGCATGCACCTAATGTCCAAGAAACAACCCAGTTCCAAGCCATAGCCTCTGGCCCCCAAGGTTAACAATCAAAACAGAACCATTTCTACCCTTTTCCTGCAGGGTTTCACTTGATAAGAAGTGGCCATTCCTCAGGGGAGAAAGGGCTCTGTTTGAGTGCAAATGCATCAACTCTGTTCCAACACAGGACATAATCTGCCGGTGCTCCCCCTGCCTTTCTGGCTTCTTCCCACACCTATATTTCTCCCTAACTGTGGAAGCCATTGTCTCCCCAGGCTGCTTTTATGTTCTTTCTAATTCTAGACACAGTCTCTGGGTCATCTTGTCTACTATGGCTTCAAGTGTTGTATGTGTGCTCAGCACACCAAATAGCTGTCACCACTTTCCTCCCAAGACCCACAGACCTAAGTGCCTACCAGGTCTCATTGCTTGTCTCATAGACAGCTCAAAGTCATGTTCTAACCAAAACCAGCAATCTCTCTCTGCCCCTTCTGTACTCCCTACTCGTTAATCAGACCATCTGATACCATCATCAGCCCAACTGATGAATGCAGAAACCCTGAGCCCTTCTAGACCTCCTCTCTCATCATCCCACATCTTAGTTGGCTCCAAGTCCTGTGGGATAGACCTCTCGAGTACTCTAGATATATCCTCTTCTCAGTCCCATTGCCACTAATCCAGTTGTATGCTCTTATTACTTGCAGCTTCCATAGTACTCTTCAGGCCTCCAGCCTTACTTTTCCCACTCTGTTGCCAGATGGATCTTTCTAAATCATGAATTAGACAGTTTATCACATCATCCCCTCCAATAAAACTCTGTGAAATACCCTCTGTGTAGGCTGAATATAAATTCCATGGCATTCATGTCCTTACATTCAGGACTTATGAATGTCACCTTTTATGGCAAAAGGGACTTTGCAGATATGATTGCATACAGGATTTTGAGATAAGATTACCTGAAATCCAGGTGGGCCCAATGTAATCACCATGGACCTTCTCAAGGGGATGAAGGAGGATCAGAGGAAGACACTGTGCTGCTGAAAGCATAGATGAAGTGATGCTTTTGAAGGTAGAGCAGGCCATAGGCCAAGGAATCTAGGCAGCCACTAGAAGCTGGAAAAGGCAGGGAAATGGATTTTAGAATAAAAAAGTATCAGACATCAGAATAATGTGGCTCTAGAAGGAGATATACTCGGAGTTACCAAGCTTATTTTATTGAGTACCATGTGAATGGCCACCTCTTTATTTATAAGGTTGAATGAGGCCAACCTGCTGTTGGTGGGTCAAAACCTCATCCAGATCCTACAGCAGATCCAGTGTTTTTATTCATCTCTAAAAAATGTTTCTCTGTTAAGGTCACTGGACCTAAGTTGGCAGGGATTTTAATCCACAAAGGAATGTGGATGCCCAAAGAGCTAATGCCATCTTAGGATGCATCAACTGACACAGATGGTACAGGAAAAGAATACAGTTAAGTACCATATGACCCTGGATTAGTCAGGCCACAGTAGATTGATCTCATTTCTGAGGCCCATACTTCAATAAAAGACTGACAGATTTGATCACAGAATAGTGAATAAGATAGGAAAGAAGCTCAAAATCATGCTCAATAAAGAATAATTAAGCAACCGAGTTTGTTTAACTCTGGGGGTGGGGGATGACTTAAAAGGCAGAAAAAAAGATAAAGATCTTCACCTTTATTAACTATTGCATGGTAGAGAAATTAGACATGTTCTGTGGATAAGAGGAAAGAAAGAACATCCACTAGTGACAGTACTGCAGGTGCACATAAGGAGGAGAGATCTGGAACTGTGATTGTGGGCACCTCATATAACACTGAAGGGCCAGGTTTTTTTCATCTGGAAAATAATGATAATGATGAATAGGATAATGGCACCTATTCCATATGGGAAGAATTACTTGAGATACTATTTCTGATACTCAGCACAGTCTGGCAATAAAAAATGCATTACAAATTGTAAGACAGTATTATCGGCAGGACAAAGATTCTACTTAATATAAGGAAAGACTTTCCAGCAATTAGAGCTGCCCAATAGCGTGTGAGCTGCTTCAGAAGGCACCTGAGAGGGTTGTACAAGGAAGGAGCACTTGAAAACAATTCTCTAACCCCTCACTATATACCCAAAGCCCATCTTTCTCTAAAGGCCTAGTGCAGACATTTTCTTCTTCTGAGATATCTGTTATGACTATCCTAATCCTCCATGAATTCTTCAAAATCTTAAATTGTGGTTGTAAGTTTCCTAATCAAACCCTTGTTTAATAACAAGCTTCTCCTGTGAGGACAAGGAACACAACTTTGGTATTTTACAGCACTGTATGAATTCTGCATGCAACAAAGATGTTCAAGAAATGCTGGCCAGTTGACTGGTTCCACTCCCAGAACACAAAACCATTTCAAGTTTCTACCATCAAATGGAAGGCATTTAAAACAGCTGCTGTCGGAATGCTGCTTGGTTATTCTGCTAGGTGATCCAGGTCAGATTCCGCAGCAAGGCCAGTTTGTAAACAAAAACTCCCCCAGGATTTTGAGTTAAGAGCCATTGCTGGTCAAATGAAGAGGGAATATTTGGCTCTTTTTTTAAGGTGTTAATCAAAGTAATGCAAAGTAAATAAAAAATAGCAGCCACTTGAATCTTCATGGCATTGTATCCAAGGTAAGGACAATAGGAGTAACTTAAAAACACATGTGCACTTAGTTAATTAAATCCTGTTTTCTTCTTCAGAGTTACATGAGGCAGCAGTACCTAGCTAGCTAGTGACCAATATTACCCTTTTGTAGCATACACGTGGCTAAACATGTAGTGCTGGAGGGGAGCGGCAAGATGGCAGAGAAGTAAGGAGCCCCATTACCTCTGTCTGCCCACAATTATCAAACTGAGAAGAATTAAAAGCCACAGCTTTCTGATCTCCAAGAACAGAGATGTGTGCACAGACCCCTTATTGACAGCAGTCTCATGGATGGCTGATTGAGGCTACCTCAAGAAACAACCCAAAGCACACATAGTGGAAAGTCCCAAATATCGCTGAGTAGGGAAATAAATTAATACAAGGCATAACAAGAGAAACCAAGAGACACCATTAAAAGAACATCTCCTGAAACGACAGACCTGAGACAGACAAAGAGCCTCCTTCAAAAGAGAAATACAAATAGGCGCACAGTGCAGACAAGCTTTTAAAACTGAGAAGAGACAGAAAGCTAGCCAAAATGATGAAACGAAAGAACTCTCCTCTAAAGAAATTCCAGGAAGAAACCACAGTGACAGAACTGCTCAAAACAGACCCAAGCAACATAACTGAACAAGAATTTAGAACGATTATCATAAAATTAGTCACTGGGCTTGAAAAAAGCATAGAAGCTGTCAGAGAAGATATTGATACAAAGACTAGGAACCTTCAAAATAGATGTGACGAGATAAAAAAAAAGGCCTCATTTATAAATGAGGTGAATAATAAGATGGAAGCTGCCAATGCACGGATTGAAGAAGCAGAGAGGAGAATAGGTGAATTAGAAGACAGAGTTATAGCAGAAGAGGAAGCTGAGAAAGAGAAAGAAAAATTGATATAGGAGCATGAAAGGAGAATCAGAGACCTGAGTAATACAATCAAATTGAACAATGTCCGTATTATAGGAGTTCCTGAAGAGGAAGATAAAGACAGAGGTCCTGAAGGGGTGCTGGACCAAATTATACACAAAAATTTCCCCAATCTGTGGAAAGAGAAAGACATTGAAATACAAGAGACATACCAAATTCCCCTAAGACTTAACATAAACCGACCTTCAGCATGACATATCATAGTGAACCTGGCAAAATATAAAGATAAAGAATTCTGAAAGCAGCTAGGGACCTTAACATACAAAGGGAAACCTATCAGAGTGGTTACAGACCTATCTATTGAAACTTGGCAGGCCAGAAAGGAATGGCAGGAAATCTTCAATGTGATGAACAGGAAAAATATGCAACCAAGAATTCTTTATCTAGCGAGCCTGTCATTCAAAATAGAAGGAGAGATATAGGTTTTCCCAAATAAACAAAAGTTGAGAGAATTCATCACCACCAAACCAGCCCTACAAGAAATCCTAAGAGGAACTCTATGAGGGAAATGTAGCAAGGAATATAAGGAACCAGAGACATCACTCCAAACATGCACTCTACAGGGAACACAATGAATCTAAACCCACACTTTTCAATAATAACACTGGATGTAAACGGACTGAATGCTCCAGTCAAACGACACAGGGTAGCAGAATGGATCAAAAACCAAAATCTATCTATTTGTTGTCTACAAGAGACTCACCTTAGACCTGAAGACCTCTTCAGATTGAAAGTTAAGGGATGGAGAAATATCTACCATGTGACTGGATGCCAAAAGAAAGCTGGAGTAGCCATACTTATATCAGACAAACTGGACTTTAAAGTAAAGTCAGTAACAAAAGATGAAGAAGGACATTATATAATAATTAAAGGGTCTCTCCATCAGGAAGAGCTAACAATTATAAATATCTATGTGCCGAATTATGGAGCTCCCAAATACATAAAACAACTAATCACAAACAGAAGCAATCTTATTGATAAGAATGTGCTAATTGCAGGGGACTTTAATACCCCACTTACAACAATGGATAGGTCAACCAGACAAAAACTCACCAAAGAAACAATGGACCTGAATGACACACAGAAAGAGATGGAATTAATAGATATATTTAGAACTCTGCATCCTGAAACTAGAAAATTCAACTTCTTCTTGAGTGCACATGGCACCCTCTCGAAGGTAGATCACATACTGGGTCTTAAAACAGTCCTCCATAAATACAAACGAATTGAGATCATACCATGCACACTTTCAGATCACAATGCTATGAAACTTGAAATCAACCACAGGAAGAAGTCTGGAAAACCTCCAAATATGTGGAGGTTAAAAACTGCACTACTGAAGAATGACTGGGTGAACCAGGCCATTGGAGAGGAAATTAAAAAATGTATGGAAAGAATTGAAAAAGAGAATACAACAATCCAAACTCTCTGAGATGCAGCAAAGGCAGTCCTAAGAGGAAAGTCCATTGCAATCCAGACCTACGTCAACAAACTAGAAAAAGTGCAAACTCAAAAACTAACAGAGCACCTAAGGAAACTAGAAAGGGAGCAGCAAGAGTACCCCAAACCCAGCAAAAGAAGAGAAATAATAAAGATCAGGGCATAATTAAACAAGATAGATTTCACAAAAACAATTGAACAGATCGATGAAACCAAGAGTTGGTTTTTTGAAAAAACAAACAAAATTGATAAACCTCTAGCGAGGGTCCTCAGAAAGAAAAGAGAGAACACTCAAATAGACAAAAATCATGAAGGAAAATGGATCTATTACAACAGATCCCTCAGAAATACAAGCAACCATCAGAGATTACTATGAAAAACTATATGCCAACAAGGCGGACAATCTAGAAGAAATGGACAAATTCCTAAATGCACATCCACTACCAAAATTTAAATGGGAAGAAATAGAAAATCTCAACAGACCCATAATCAGTGAAGAAATCAAATCAGTTATCAAAAATCTCCCAATGATTAAAAGCCCAGGGCCGGATGGATTCCCAGGGGAATTCTATCAGACATTTAAAGCAGAGTTAACACTGATCCTTCTCAAATTATTCCAAAAATAGAAATGGAAGGAAGACTTCCAGACTCATTCTAAGAGACACATATCACTTTGATTCCTAAGCCAGACAGAGACCCAACAAAAAAAGGGAACTATAGGCCAATATCCTTAATGAATATGGATGCAAAAATACTCAACAAGATACTGGCAATCGAATTCAACAGCATATAAAAAGAATTATCCATTATGATCAAGTGGGATTCATTCCCGGGTTACAAGCTGGTTCAATATTCGCAAATCCATCAATGTGATACATCACATTAAGAAAGGAAAAGAAAAAAACCATATGATCCTGTCGATAGATGCAGAAAAAACATTTGACAAAGTACAACATCCCTTCCTAATAAAAACCCTCGAGAAAGTGGTGATAGAAGGAACTTACTTAAACATCATGAAAGCCATTTATGAAAATCCCACAGCCAATGTTATCCTCAATGGGGAAATATTGAGAGCTTTCCCCCTGAAATCAGGGACATGACAGGGATGTCCACTCTCACCACTGTTGTTTAACATAGTGTTGGAAGTCCTAGTGTCAGCAATCAGACAACAAAAGGAAATAAAAGGCATCAGAATCAGCAAAGAAGAAGTCACTTTCACTTTTCACAGATACTCTACATGGAAAACCCAATCGACTCCACCAGAAGCCTTCTAGAACTGATCCATGAATTCCATAAAGTTTCGGGGCACAAAATCAATGTACAGAAATGGCTGCATTCTTATACACCAAAAATGAAGCAACAGAAAGAGAAAGCAAGAAACAGACCCCATTCACAATTACAAGAAAAATCATAAAATACCTAGGAATAAACCAAAGATCTTTTACCAAAGATGTAAAAGACCTGTATACTGAAAACTATAGAAGACCTATTAGGGAAACTGAAGAAGACACAAAGAAATGGAAAAAAATTCCATGCGCATGGATCGGAAGAATAAACATTGTGAAAATGTCATTATTACCCAAAGCAATTTACACATTCAATGCAATCCACATCAAAGTTGTAGCAACATTCTTCTCAAAGCTACAACAAATTTTCTTAAAATTCGTATAGAACCACAAAGGACCCTGAATAGCCAAAGTAATATTGAAGAAGAAAACCAAAACGGGAGGCATCACAATCCCAGACTTTAGCCTCTACTACAAAGCTGTCATCATCAAGACAGTATGGTATTTGCATAAAAACAGACACATGGACCAATGGAATAGAATAGAGAGCCCATAACTGGACCCAAAAGTGTATGGCCAATTAATCTTTGACAAAACAGGAAAGAGTATCCAAAGGAAAAAAGATAGCCTCTTCAATAGGTGGTGTTGGGAGAGCTGGACAGCAACATGTAGAAAAATGAAATTAGACCACTTCCTGACACCATGCACAAAAATAAACTCAAAATGGCTGAAGGACCTGAATGTGAGACAAGAAACCATAAAAACCCTCGAGGAGAAAGCAGCAAATAGCCTCACCTCCTCGACCTCAATCGCAGCAGTTTCCTCCTTGACACATCTCCAGGACCAAGGGAATCAAGAACAAAAATGAACCATTGGGATCTCATCAAGATAAAAACTTCTGTAATGCAAAGGAAACAATCAAAAAAACTAGCAGGCAACCGACAGAATCGGAAAAGATAGTGGCAAATGGAATAACAGATAAAGGGCTAGTATCCAAAATTTACAAGGACCTCACTAAACTCCATACCCAAAAAACCAATAATCCAGTGAAGAAATGGGCAGAAGACCTGAACAGACACTTCTCCAAAGAAGACATCCAGATGGCCTACAGGCACATGAAATTATGTTCAGCGTCACTCATCATCAAGAAAATACAAATCAAAACCACACTGAAATACCTCCTCACACCGATCAGAGTGGCTAAAGTTAACAAATTAGAAGACTATAGATGCTGGCGAGGGTGTGGAGAGACGGGCACCCTCCTACACTGTTGGTGGGAATGTAAACTGGTGCAGCCGCTCTGGAAAACAGTGTGGAGGTTCCTCAAAAAACTACCAATAGAATTCCCCTATGACCCAGCAATAGCACTGCTAGGGATTTACCCAAAGGATACAGAAGTGCTGATGCATAGGAGCACATGTACCCCAATGTTCATAGTGGTACTTTCTACAATAGCCAAATCATGGAAAAAGCCTAAATGTCCATCACCTGATGAAGGCATCAAGAAGATGTGGTATATATATACAATGGAGTACTATATGGCAATGAGAAAGAATGATATATGGCCATTTGTAGCAAAGTGGATGGACCTCGTGGCTGTCATGCTGGCAGAGAAGGACAGATACCATATATTTGCACTCATTGGTCTAACAGGAGAAGCCTAACAGAGGTCCATAGGGAGGGGAAGGGGGAAAGAGAGTTGGGGAGAGCGAAGGACACAAACCATGAGAGACCATTGAATACTGAAAACGAAGCGAGGACTGAAGGGGGGGAGGGGTGATGGTCATGGAGGGGGGCACTTGTGGGGAGAAGCACTGGGTGTTATATGGAAACCAATTTGACAATAAACTATTATAAATTAAAAAAATAAAAAAAAACAGCTGCTGTCACTTATATCTTCCCAACTTTAAAATTTTTATTAAGGTATAATTTACATAGCATATAAATTACCCATTTAAAGTAGACAATTGGATTTTTAAAATTCAACTCATAAAGTTGTACAACCACTACCACAATCTTCTTTGAGAATGTTTTCCCCCCAAAAGAGATCCCATTAGCATTCCCTCTCTATTACACATCCCAAAAGATACTCTCAACCCCACCCTACATTCTGTTTTTATACTTGCCAATTCTGGATATTTCCTATAAGTGTGATTGTACATCATGTTGTCTTTATGACGGGCTCCTGTCACTAGCTATAATTATTTTGAGATTTGTCTATGTTGTATGTATCAATAATTCATTCATTTGTTGCTGAGCAGTACTCCATTGTGTAGACATGCCACAGTTTATCCTCTTGACTGCTGTGGACATTTGAGTTGTTCACAGTTTTTGACTATTGCAAATGAAGTTGCTTTGTGCATTCATGTACAAGACTTTGAGTGGATGTTTGCTTTCATTTTTCTTAGATAAATGCATAGGAATGGAATTGCTGGATCATGTGGCAATTCTATGTTTAATATTTTGAAAATCTGCCTGTTTTCCAAAGTGGTTCCACCATTTTACTGTCCTACTAGGAATGTATTAGGGTTCCAACTTCTCCAGATCCTTACCAACACTTTTTTTGTGTGTCTATGTTTTTTATTACAGCCATGCTAGTGGGTGTGAGTGGTATCTCTTATGATTTCTTTTTTTATAATAGTTTATTGTCAAATTGGTTTCCATATAACACCCAGTGCTTCTCCCCATAAGTGCCCCCCTCCGTGACCATCACCCCCTCTCCCTCCTCCTCCCCCGTTAGCCCCCTGGGTTCGTTTTCAATATTCAATAGTCTCTCATGATTTGTGTCGCTCTCTCTCCCCAACTCTCTTTCCCCCTTCCCCTCCCTATAGTCCTCTGTTAGGTTTCTCCTGTTAGACCTATGAGTGCAAACATATGGTATTTGTCCTTCTCCGCCTGACTTATTTCGCTTAGCATGACACTTGCATTTTCTAATGACTAATGATGCTGACCAAATTTAGATGTGTTTATTGGCTACTTGTACAGCCTCTTTGGAGAAAAATCTATTTACAAATTTTCCATAGTTTTACACTTGGGCTGTGGTTTTATTATTGAATTGTAAGGCTTGTATATATAAATTTGTATAAATATAAATATATAAATATGTATGTGTGTATGTGTATATATGTGTGTGTGTGTGTGTGTGTGTGTGTACATATATATATAATTGGATTGTTTATATATATGTCCTGGATATAAATCCCTTATAAGATAAATGATTTACAAATATTCTTTCCCACTCTGTGTACCTTTAACTTTCTTGATGATATTTTTGTGTTTGCAACACAAAAGTTTTTCCCTGGAGTAAATCAAATTTGTATGTTTCTTTTGTCACTTCTGCTTTTGATGCTTTATTTATGAAACTGCTGCCTAGCCCAAGATACAAAGATTTACTCCTGTGGTTTTATTCTCTAACTTTATTCTTACTTTTCAAAAGTATTTTTGCTATTTAGCATTGCTTGAGATTCCATATGAATTTCAGAATGGGTTTTTATATTTCTGCAAAAAATGTCATTGGGATTTTGATAGGGATAGATTGCACTGAATGAATAGATCTCTTTGGGTATTATTGTCACTTAGAATATTCAGGCTTCCAGTCCATGAAAAGAGAATGTATTTCCATTTATTTTTGTCTTTGGTAATTTCTGTCAGCAACATTTGACAGTTTTCAGTGTATAAACCTTTGGCCTCCTTGATTAAGTTTTTTCCTAAGTAGTTTCTTCTTTATAATGCTATTGTAAATAGAATTTTTAAATTTCCTTTTTGCATTATTCATTCTTTCTTCTTTGCTAAATTAGGCATGTTTGCCCCAGAGAACACTGTCTCATGCAAATACTATCTCACTGCAAATACAGCCCCACTCCTACTTCAGAGACTGGAGCCTTCAGTGCCCCCTTTCCATCTGCTCCAATGTCCTGTGTCCAGGTCTCCTGGTTTGTGTTGAGGAGTTCTTGCTTCCTATAGGGTTTCTCCCATACCTGTGGTCTGCACGTGACCAGTGAGCTTCGCCCAGAGGTGACCTGCCACACACTTCTGCCACAGAATTCCCTGTCCAGATGCTCAGTTCCTGCCCTGTTCTGAAGCACAGCTGGGAATAGCCTGTGGGGAAAGTAAGAGGCTGGCCTGGGGAGGTGGAACAGGAGAAGAGGCACCAGGTTGCACATAAGGGTGGGGGGGGTCACATTAGCTGCCCTTTCACAGAAGGGCACACCCTACTCATCACCCTCCAGCTAGAGGCCACACCTTCTTTAAGCAAAAGTTCTTTCTCCAGTGAATCCTCACCTGACATTTTATAAACTCTAGAAGTCACAGACAGAGAAGGGACTGGGATAGACACAGGAGTGGATAGAATATCAATGTGCTCCCACCTTGGGGTCTAGTGCTTAGGAACATTCAAGATTTCTAGGCCAGGTATTTTATAAATGTGAGCATATTAGCTTTGACAACCATTTTACAGAGACAGCATTAGCCCATTTTACAGGTCTGAAGACTGTAGATTTGGATAATTAAGTCATATCAAATATGCAGTTAGGACCGTGTGGTGCCCCTAAGTTCACCATGGTAACCAACACCTCATCTGTCCTGCAGCTTCTGCCCAGTCAACTGGGAGGTCTCCCAATCTACCCATTGCTGCTCCAGGTTGAAGCAGTCATACTTCAGGTAAAAAGCAGATACTAAGGGACAGAGACAGGGTGCATAGCTGCCCCCTGGTGAGATTTGACTCAGACACTGAGCAGCATGTGGATGGCCTGCTAAGCTGGGCAAGGCCAGATTCTTGAGTGGGAAAGAGAGAAATTGCTGGAGAGTGGAACTGGCTTAGCAGGGGGCCAGAGGCAAGGTCAAGGGGAAGGGGCATGGAGCACCAACTCTGCTGGACTTGGCAAGTCAGGAATATATGTGGGCTCTCAGCCATGGTACACAGCACAATCACCCAAGACCTTTTCTTAGAATATCTGCTTGGGTCCCCTCTGTTATAACTATGGTCAGGAGGAGTCTCGCCATGTATTTGTGGATAAAATTCTCTGGGGGTTGGATACATACTCTACTCATTTCCAAATGAGCAAGAAAGACAACTGTAGCCACAGTGTGCAGGAGCTGGCTGTTGTCACGGCTAGGCCCTGTTATCATCCTGTGGAACATGAACAATGTCACAGAACATCACTTATAGGTAGGGCTATTCTGGGACCATGAGGGAGAAACACAAGAAGAAGCCCCCATCACATTCAGGCTGGGCACAGACAGAACATGCTTATTGTCCCGCTCACAAAGACTAACAGTCCCATGCTGGCTACTCTGAGTGACAGCTGCTGCTTTACCAATCCCAGATTCAGTCTCAGACTTATCCCTCCTGCTGGGTAAAATTTCTTAAGTCCACAATCACAGAATTGCCCCTGCTTCCTTCCCACATCCAATGGAGAGCAAAGCCCTGCATCCTTAAAGCTCCCCAAACCCTCCTTACCAGGCCTAAATGCTACAGCCAGTCCTCCTAACACACCTCACTGAGATGCAAAAAGGCATTTGCATACTCAGGAGTGAGGCCTCAGATGACCAAGTACCCCAGGTGGGCACAGTGCCCAGGCCTTACACCTCTTACAGAACCAGCCAGAAATGACACATCATCAATGATGCACAGACATGCTTGTCCTAAGGATATTTCCTGCTGAGTACTCAATTGAGGAAGCAAGAATCGCCTTGTCTCTATTTTAGAGGGGTTTCCACCTTGTTCTCACTAACCATTGTGGTCTCTGTGCATGTGGCACCCAGGAAGGGGCTTGTTTTCAGTGTAGAAAGAGTGTTCTGAGAGGCTCTGGCCAGCAGACTGTGGGCCAGTTCCGCCAGGAAGACAGCCTGGCTGGACGGAGGTATACGTGGTAGGAGATAGCTGATAGGGACAATTGCACTCACTGAAAGTATGACTGGATGGTTTCCCACACGTGCATATAGCATGAAACTATCACCACACTCAGAACAGTATGTGCACCCACCACCTGCTGTCCCTCTGTCATCCTGCACTCCTGCCCCCACCTGCCTTGCACCCTGTCCCCAGGCACTACTGATGAGCTTGCTGGTCACTAGAGATTCATTAGTGCTATCTGGAATTTCAGACAAATGCAGTTATACAGCATTGTAGCTTCTTACACTTAGCTTAGCTCTCTGGAGAGTGACCCAGACTGGCATGTGCACTAGCAACTCATTTTCTCTGTGGCTGCGTGGTATTCTATGGTGTGGATGGACCACCACTTAACTGTTTCCCATTTTTTCACAAGCGTCAATGTCCACATAGAGGAAAACAGTCCCAGGACCCTGGCTTTTCCCATCTGCTGTGTGGACCATTCTGAGGCAAGTTTCTAATAGTCAATGCTCTCTTCTTGAACACAGACTTTGTCCCTATATCAGGAACTGTAGCCCACAGCATCAGCATAAATAGCACCCTCACAGCCCAGTAACAAGACATGGATTTCCATTCAATTCTACTGGCTAAAAGAAAAAAAAACCCACTTTTTTTTGGAAAAGAAAAACACAAAGAGATAACTAACAATCGTTGAGTGCTCACTCTGTGCTGCCTGAGTCTCAATTTTCCCGTGTGTTTACTATCCCAGCTAACTTCCACAACATCCTTGAGATGGACAGGTTCACATGAAGGAGCACTGAGAAACATGGGAGAGCTTGTCCATGCTGGGGCTCCATGGGCCCATCACCAATGCAAGGGGACCCAGGAGGAGGGCAGGTGCCTCAGCAAGTCAGCAGGTGGCTTCCAGACCTAGAACTTGCTTCAAGAAGATCCTTTTTCAAGCCCATAGGCAAAATGTTGTCAAGGAGAGATTAATCAGCCTACTTAGTACAAATACAGATGATGCTCAAGGCACAGCAAGCTAGCCTGGGTGGGATGGGTGGTATATTGATGGGGTTTACCCAGATTCACTACAGTTGACAGGGTGGTGTTTGCTGGGCAGGAAATACATGCTCCCCACCTCGGTTATAACTGGGTAGTGTGAGGGTTGGAGGGCAATGCGTGGTCTGATCTCAGCTTCTCTTTAATCCAGAGAAGCTTCAAGAATGACCCTGCTCTGATGGACTGTGCAGGTAGCTTCAGGGTCTACAGTACAGCAATTTTCAGCTAGGTTGCCCAATGGAGTCACCCCAGAGCCTAGATGCCAGTTCCTAGGGCTCTGCCCTGAATTCTGACCCACTTGGTCTGCATATAGCCAGTGGTTCTGACCTGCAACTGTGGCTGATAAAGGATACAGCCTCAGGTAACTAGGATTGTTTTTGTGTTAGTGTTTGTGGTATGTCATATATCAGAATAAGATGGAAAAACTTGGAATTTGAGGGAAGAGGAAATTACATTGTGTGGTCATGGGGTCTTCTAAGAACAGTGAAAACCAGAAATAGCAGTAAGGAGATCCTTAATAAAGGTACATCTAAATGAACATGTGTGGAGGTGTGAGAGACAATCACAAGCCGGTGAGATCCTATTACTGAAGAAGGCTGAACTGCAGCATAGAAAAGGGGCCCAACGGGGGTGGAGAGGCATCCAAGGAAGACTTCCTGAAGGTGACACTGCATCCTGAGAGAGAGATGGGGCAGGGAAGCTCCAAGAGGCTGGTGCAGTGTGGAGGCACCCTGAGGCAGGGCCCCTGTGAGTGTGTGGGAGCCAATGAATGACCTGTGATATACCTGTGGTCACCAGATGAGAGGGTGCAGGGCCTCACAGGCAGATACACCTACACCCCCAGAGGGTTGAGACTAAGTAACTTAGGAAGGTTCAGGAGCCAGGCATGGGGCCAGAACCACCAATATCAGTTAAACCTCACATCCTTACAATGGGCAAGAGAGAGTCTGCCACTGCAGATATGTAGAAACCACAAAAGGACTCCCAAAAGACAGAGCACAGGCTTGCTACCCAGTTCCACCAGGCAAACAAAACATCCAGGGGCAGTAAGCCCTACATGAGACCAAGAGCAAATTCAAACCCTCCCTGGGATTATTAAACAAGTGGCTGAAGTCTCACAGTGGCTGAGTCTGCAGCAAGTAGTACAGTGTTGTCACTGCCCACAGTTAAGGGGAGGCCAGGAAATCAGAGTCGGGGAGGCTGGGCCACCCCACACATGGAGTTTGGAGAATGCTGCAGGAGTTCATGTCTCCGGAAACATCCACCCTGGCCTTTGTGCTCAGGCCCTCTGGATTAAAGGGCCCCTCTTATTGGCAGAGGTTTTCTGCAGTTAATTCATTCACAGGATACACTCACACTTCCAAAGACACACTATGCTTCAGGCCCTAGTTCTGCCCTCTCAAAGTCTACAGTGTAGGGGGAGAAAACAGGACCCAGAATATGGAAGTACTCAAAGAATGTGTTAAATGGCTGAGTGGAGGCGATCTTGTCATGGTTGCCTCCCAAGTTGGCAGAGGTAGCAGAGTGAGGGGCTAGAACAAAAGGTGGGGACCATGCCCCAAGACCTCTGGTTTATTGCCACAGCTGTGGCTCATGAAGGACAGTGTGGGAGAACACGCCTTAGGGAGGCGAACAGCCCTGGGTCTCTGAGGAGTGGAGGGGAAACAGCAGCCTTGGGGAGGTACTGAGAGCCTCCTGGCAGGCAGCTGGTCCCCATACCTGATCTGTCCTGTCCATCTACCCTCTCCTTTCTGCTATCCTGTGGAACAAGCTTCTTTAGGATTCAAGGGGACAGCCTCTCCATGACCTCTCATAGGATAGGGTTTCTGTGTCCTCAGGTACCTGCTATGACCTTTACTGAGAAAAATTCAAACGTGGGTGACCTGGGGCTTACACTCCACTATCCCCAAAGTTGTGAGGTTGAGTGAGTCCTGGTGGGACTTTCCCTTAATTGCACACCATGAGGGGGTATTTTCTGCTTTCCTGCTCAGCATTTCAACAGCAGCCATGATTGGGAGGGAGGGGATCCGAAGAGAATTCAGAAACTGGGGCCTATCCATCTCAGAAATAGAAAGATATCCTCTCTTTCTACTTTTCAAAGGGAAGCTCAGCTAAGCTCCAGCCAGGAACTTGGATCCTGAAGACAGAGCTAAAAGTCTACAAGAGGGAGCTAGACAGTATCTTTAGTGAGGAGCAGTAAAGTGTCCCCCAGAGGCATCCTAAGCAGCTGGCTCACCTAGATGGACCTAACATGCTTTGCCTCTCTAGATCCCTGCCAAGGTTGGGTCCTGTGAACTATCCCACACCTGGCCAAGACAGTTCTTTTCACTTGACTGCAGTCCATTTCTGTCTTTTGTAACCAAGAGCCTTCACTAGTAAAAGAAATTGGTACCAAGATGATTTCAGATAACAGACCCATGAGGAAAGGGGAAAAGAGTGTCTGAGATTGGTTATTCCACCTGATTTGTGACAAAGGCAGTTAAAGTATATTAGGAATTAGTTATGGAACTCTGGCATCTCATTACATGCATGGGAAATCCCTAATGAAATAAGTGTGGCCAAATGTCCACTAGGAGCTTTTGGGGGGAAAAGTGACTCTTACAACAAAACCTGAGAAAAAGGCATGAAGAATTCAAGTACTATGGGGTGTACTTCTTGCTTCTAACTGTTCTGGCCAGCTTAATGAGAGAATAACAAAGTCAAGTCCCTGAGCTCCTAGGGACTCCTTATGACTCTATATGAGGAGTCTCTTTCTGCAGTCACAGGCCTGAGACATCCCTAAACCAAAAGAAGTCTCACTCTACCCATTTATGGGTTGTTGAATTAATAAAGGCAGCTGAATGGATTACTTCCCCACTCTTTGAGTGAAAGAGTGTCATTTAGGGAAAAAATGTTACTCCTGGTCCTAGAAGTGGGGCTCTGTGAGGGAATTCATAAATCCACAGAGTCCTTGCTTCTCTCTCTGGCTGTGAAAACACACCCATTCTAGAAACCTAGCCCAGCTCTCCTCGTGTCCACCCCTTTTCCCTTCCCTGCCTTACCTAAGATTTGACAAAGTAGAGTCAGATCTCAGCATGGCCATGGAAACCATCATAAAGTCAAACTATAGAGGAAAAGGTTCATGTTTCAGAAAATTATGATTTTGCTAACATATACTGACAAGAAGCTGAGGAGACTGGTAGAAATGGATATTGGGATTATCTGACCAAGGAGGTAAGAAAAACATTCTGGGACAGGATGAATATGTTGACATGGGAATGCCTACCCATTCTGGAGTCAATGTAAAGCTCCAAGAGCCAGCCTGTGTTCCAGCAGGTGATGTGTTGGTTGACTAAACAAACCCATGAAAATGAAACTAAAAAGCCAGAACGTCCTTAAAAAAATCCAAATATCTGAAGGAATAGAGTGTTGGAATAGATTTATCAAGAGCAACCTGCTTACCACTCCCTAACTATGTCTCCTGGAGGACCAAAAAGGCATGCTCTACCTCCAAGACACAGAAAACTACTCTGGCAAAGAGAATGTCAACATCTTAGAAAACTGCCATAAACACTGTTTTCTACCAGCTGGCAATGCTGATGAGAGATGCTACTTTGGGTGAGAATTCTACAGATGCGATGGCAGGAGCTGACACGAGAAGGAAGAGAAGCAGTATTTAAGTGTCATAAGCCAAAGTAATATCAGAATTTTTTGATGCCAGGGGTTCTTTGTCATTGAGTAATCAATCATGGGGCTGCCAGGACTGAAATGGATGGGCAACACAAATAGACTCCTATTGTATTTGTGTAATATTGATAAACATGTTTAAAAAATTTAAACTAGGTCTGGTAAACAGAAGGCTCCCTAAGTGCCTTCAACAGTGTCTGGCAGAAAGTAGGTGATCAATAAATGTTCACTGAGTAAACTCCACTGCCTCTTCATTAATTCCCCTACTTGAATCAATAGATCCAAAGTTCTTCAATGAGGGGGAGGTGGTTACCTGCAAAATCATCCTAAGCACATACTGTGAGTATTCTAAAGGCTCCTATACAGAGAAATACCTAGGCCTTTCAGGGATTACTGAACACTAGCTCACAACAAACATTAATTCCTGGAAGCTCACCAACAGAAATGAGGGCCCATAAGAGGTAGGAGGCATGTAAGGTCATAAATGGAGACTTTCAGTACATCCAACCTCGTAGCAGTCCACTGAGATCCTGAATCTATCCTATGGTGATTCCCCAGTTGGCAGAGACACGCTCAGTTCCTGGTAGAAACTCCACCCTGGTTCATTCATCCACAATGTGGAGACTTTTGTGGTAGGAAATGCTTACCAGAAGCCTCTGGAAAACCCTCTCTCTTCCAAAATAGGGCATCATAAGCAAAACTCAATATCTGGTGGGTAAGAAATCTCCAACCAGGAGTGGAGATCCCTAGTGCATCCCTACTCAACTTCCCAGCTTGGATTGTGCAGAATACGTGAGACCTTGAAGAATGTCAGTGTGATGTTTTAGGCTTACTTGTGACTGTTCTATGCTGTCCTACAAATGATCTTCTTAAATGGAACATATCTATTATGGTCCTCGACCAATGACTTGGTGAAAACTGTGCCTGTGTGTGTGCACGTACGAGTGTGTAAGTTAACATATAAGGATCTTAACAGAAGTAGGTTGCTTAACACCTTAACATATAAGGATCAACAGAAGTAGGTTGCTTTCCCCAAGACAGGGACAGTAACAAAACTTCACCACCTATCTCAGGGCTTCAGCAGCTCACTGATTCTGTATCACCATTTAGTTAGCAGAAACCCTGACCTTTCTACCCCAAAGGACCTTATGCTGGTCTACCACATCACACTGATAGGGCTTAGAGAAGAGCAAGTGGGAAGGTACCCTACTGTGCACCAGAGTCTGGGACCTAAATTCCATGAAAACAGAAGGACTTTCCACTTTGGTGAAGGTTCCAGGCTGGCAGTAGAGGTATCCAGTTGTTTGAACATTTTGGAACAGTCCTTTAAAAACAAAAGAAAAGAGTACCTGGATGGCTCAGCTGGTTAAGCATCCAACACTTGATTTTGGCTCAGGTCATGATCTCACGTCTCATGAGACTGAGCTCCTCGTTGGGCTCCACACTGACAGCATGCAGAGTCCACTTGGGATTCTCTCTTTTTCTATCTGCTCCTCCCCCACTCATGCACATGTGCACACTCTGTTTCAGTCTTTCTCTCTCAAAATAAATAAACATTTAAAAAAAAAAGCAACAGACATGTTGCTAGACATTGGCCCCCTACCAGGAAGGAAGATTTCACAGTGCTTGGTGGGCCTGTGTAGTTTTGAAGCAACATATTTCCTCCTTGGGTGTGCTTCTTCCATTCATTTGCTGGGTGATCCCAAAGGTAGTGAGCTTTGTGTGGAACATAAGCAAGTTCAGGGTGTCTGGTCTGCCTGTACTGCGAGTTGTCACACCCTGTGGACCTCACAGCATAAGAGTGCCCACAGCAGAAATGGACACTGCGTAGAGGCCTGAGCGAGTTGCATCAGAACTGTTACCTGGGGCCTGGGGATTGAGGGACTGTTTTATTGTTTAAAAAATTTTTTTTAAGTTTTTAATTTATTTTTGAGAGACAGAGAGAGACAGCATGAACTGGGGAGGCTCAGAGAGAGACGGAGGTACAGAATCTGAAGCAGGCTCCAGTCTCTAAGCTAGCTGTTAGTACAGAGCCCGATGCGGGGCTTGAACTCACGAACCATGAGATCATGACCTGAGCCCAAGTTGGACGCTCAACCGACTGAGCCACCCAGGTGCCCCTGAGGGACTGTTTTTGCCCTGGGTCTTGGTGGAGCCTATCTGTGTCTCTGCTACCAGAATCTGACTGGGACCCAAGGATCTGAGTTTCCTAGGACAAAATAGTGTTCTTGATCAACCAACAATCAAGTCAGGTATCCACCAAGAAGGCCCAGGCCCAGGAGGGATCAAGAGGTGACTTGAACAGGTGATTCCCTTCACTTCCTACACCTGTGGCTTCATAGAGCATTCTCTATGGCCAGTGTCTGAGGAAGAACATGTGTGAACTGTGTTTACAGGTGGCTCTGCAAGATATACCTGCACAGCCAGAAGTGGACTGTAATGGCATTCAGGGCCCCTCCCAAGGGTGGCTCTGAAGGACTGCAGAGAGAGAAATTCTCTGAGAGGTACATCTGATCATCCCCGTATGTGTACAGAGAGAGGCCTGAGGTATCTCAGCACCTCCAGGGACCTGAGGATAGGCACTGGGGTCTGGGGACACGGAGAGATAGAAAGGCTTCTCGGGTCAGGCTGGGAATGTGAGACAGTGTGTCCCTTGAGGATACCTTCCTAAAGGTCCCCCTTCCAAGGAGGGTCCCAGTCAGCAGATGGGCAAGGCAGTTGTCCTGAGATATCCGTCGACGTCTTCCCCAGCCACAACTGTCTGCTCTGTGAGCTTCTGTGGCCAGCTAGGCTTCTCAGATTCTGCCTGCCCAACTTCCCCTCCAGGTGACCTACTGCCGCTACTGCCATAGATGGGGAAGGAATCAGGCCCCATGTTCACCTTTCTATAAAAACATGCACATTTTGTAATAAGATCCTTTCATCCACCCTGGAAGGTGTAGAATTATCATCCATATTTTTGAAATGGGAAAATTAAAGATCAAAGTGGTTAAATGATTGTCCCAAGATTGTATACCCTGTCAATGACAGAGTCAGAATTCAAAGAGTGGATCTGTGTGCTCAGGGCCACAACTCTGACACCAGCCAGGCTTCTATGTTCTCCTAAGGCATCTCCTGCACTCGCTAACTGAAGTGAGTATGCTACAAGCCTGAAAGACTCCATCCCTCTCCCCCACTCAGTTTATAAACAAGTCATTACCCCCAGGGATGTAAGCAGATCCACAGGTTACTCCACAGTGGCTGAGGAACAGGCTGTGGGAAGGGTCCTGCAGGTCCAGCTCTGGGCCATCCAGCCTGCCACTTTCCCCAGAGTTCTCAGAGCCAGAGAATTTAACCTATCCCTTTGGTCTGCACCCCAAAGACAAAGTGGCTCCCGAGCTAAGCAGGGCCACTACCCCCACCATAGACAGCCCCATGATTTGCCCTGGGTCCACTCACAGCCGCCCACTCCTTGGGCTGTCACTTTGGCAGTACTCCCCTTCTTCTTTTGCATGCAGTTGCTTTGGCAGTCAGAGCCATCCCCATCCCGCCTCCCTTCCACCCGCCTCCCACCTTGCTCACCTGGGGAGGTGGAGCTTGGCAATCTGCAAATGCCCCCCAGTCTGACAGTGCCCTGGAGTCTACTGCTTACTTTGGGGCTCCCACTGGGGGCAGGGGAGGTAGAGGTACCCCAGATGAGTGGGTTCCCATGGGCCACTTGTGAATAGTCCGGGACTTTGGGCTTGGGGAGAGTCAGGTTCCTGTTCTCTTCCAGCTTAGACACACCTTCCTCAAAATGGTGCCCCAACCTTGTTGGTTACCCTCCCTCGATACCCTCGAGGCTGCTAATAGAGGTAATAACAACATCAAAAACTTCCTGGATGCCTACTGGATCAGGCACCAGCCGTCCTTCCTAGAATCGGCGCTCCTACGCCGCCGAGGGGCCCAGGCTGCCAAGCGCCCCGCGTGCGGAAGGCCAATAGGTGCTCAGGGAGCCGGCACCGGGCGGTCGCCCTCGCCGAGGCTGGTCCAGGCAAGCCTCCGACACAGCGCCTCTCCTCCCCTGTGGTTGGGGCGGCCACACTCTCTGTATCCCGGTCGGCACGTCCGAATGCTGGGGGAGGCCAGGCGCGCCCGGGGTGCCTGCGCCCGCCCGGTGCCCAGCAGCCAGCCGAGGGCGCAGCGCGGTGCTCCGGCTCTCCCCGCGCGCGCCAGGACGCCGCCTCTCACCTTGAAAAAGCTCCGGAGGAAGTGCACGACGCTGAGCATGGTGGCCCGCAGGTCGGGGCCCCAGAGCCCGCCGGCCGGACTGGGAGCTGCGCTGCCTAGCCAGCGCTCCCGGAACGCCAGCCCCGGCCCCGCCCCGGTACTTGTCCCGGGCCGGCCGACACGCCCCGCCTCCCCGCGCAGGGCCTCTCGGGGCCCGGTGGGTCTCCCCCGACCGGCCCAGGCACCTGCCCCGCCCGCTCCCGGGCTTGGGCCCCTGCGGAGCTGAGGCCGGGAGCCATCGGCGGGACGTGGCCCGGCGGTCCCAGGGAACAGCCCCACCACCCAGCCCGCGAAGTTCCTGCGTGTGCCGGGAGCCTAGGAGTGCTCTTCAAGAAAGGGCGAGCGAACTGGCGCCGCGCACATCTGCACCCACACCGTACAACCGCGCCGAGTCCCGGCCTGACTTTGTCACTGCCCCCAACCTGGGGAAGGGGCGCCTCTCCTTCTGCCTGGGAGCTTTGCTTTTCAATCTCTAAGAGTTTACAGAGCATTTGCCCAGTATTCTCATTTACCATGTGAGGAAATTGGGTCCCAGAGAGGCTCAGCAGCATGTGTGAGCTCACATATCTGGCGAGTGGTGAGAGTGGACTAGAATCCCTAGGACCTAATTCTTGGGCCGGAACTCACTCATACTCCTCTCCCTGACGTTCCAGGTGTGTTCCTGCAGGTAGGATATAAGTAGAGAATCATCCCTCAAGTAAGGCAGAACTGTTTTCTCAGGGGCAAAGGGAGTCCTGGCTGTTTTCTTTGTGGGGTTTAAGGACAGGAGGCTTGCCCAAGAGACACACTCCCACAGATCACTAGAACCACAATTTTTTAATGGACCAACTGAAATGTTTTAATTTTAATTGCTTTTAAAAACAAAAGAAATACTGGTTCAACATTCACAAATCCATTAATGTGATACACCACATCAATAAAACAAAAGAAAAAAATCATATGATCCTATCGATAGATGCTGAAAAAGCATTTGACAAAATACAACATCCCTTCTTAATAAAAACTCTTGAAAAAGTTGAGATAGAAGGAACTTACTTAAACATCATAAAAGCCATTTACGAAAAGCCCACAGCCAATGTTATCCTCAATGGGGAAAAACTAAGATCTTTCCCCCTGAAATCAGGGACACGACAGAGATGTCCACTCTCACCATTGTTGTTTAACATAGTGTTGGAAGTTCTAGCATCAGCAATCAGACAACAAAAGGAAATAAAAGGCATCAGAATTGGCAAAGAAGAAGTCAAACTTTCCCTTTTTGCAGAGGACATGATACTCTACATGGAAAACCCGATCGACTCCACCAGAAGCCTTCTAGAACTGATCAATGAATTCAGTAATGTTGCAGGATACAAAGTCAACGTACAGAAATCAGTTGCATTCTTATATACTAAAAATGAAGCAACAGAAAGAGAAAGCAAGAAACTGATCCCATTCACAATTGCACGAAAAACGATAAAATACTTAGGAATAAACCTAACCAAAGATGTAAAAGACCTGTATGCTGAAAACTATAAAAGACTTATGAAGGAAATTGAAGAAGACACAAAGAAATGGAAAAACATTCCGTGCTCATGGATCGGAAGAATAAACATTGTGAAAATGTCATTATTACCCAAAGCAATTTACACATTCAATGCAATCCCCATCAAAATTGCACCAGCATTCTTCTCAAAGCTAGAACAAACTATCTTAAAATTCATATGGAACCACGAAAGACCCCGAATAGCCAAAGTAATATTGAAGAAGAAAACCAAAACGGGAGGCATCACAATCCCAGACTTTAGCCTCTACTACAAAGCTGTCATCATCAAGACAGTATGGTACTGGCACAAAAACAGACACATGGACCAATGGAATAGAATAGAGAGCCCAGAACTGGACCCACAAGTATATGGCCAATTAATCTTTGACAAAGCAGGAAAGAGTGTCCAATGGAAAAAAGACAGCCTCTTCAACAAGTGGTGTTAGGAGAGCTGGACAGCAACATGTAGAAAAATGAAATTAGACCACTTCCTGACACCATGCACAAAAATAAACTCAAAATGGATAAAGGATCTGAATGTGAGACAGGAAACCATCAAAACCCTTGAGGAAAAAGCAGGAAATAGCCTCCTCGACCTCAATCGCAGCAGTTTCCTCCTTGACACATCTCCAGGACCAAGGGAATCAAGAACAAAAATGAACTACTGGGACCTCATCAAGATAAAAAGCTTCTGCAAGGCAAAGGAAACAATCAAAAAAACTAATAGGCAACCAACAGAATGGGAAAAGATAGTGGCAAATGGCATATCAGATAAAGGGCTAGTATCCAAAATATACAGGAGCTCACTAAACTCCATACACGAAAAATGAAAGATCCAGTGAAGAAATGGGCAGAAGACCTGAATAGACACTTCTCCAAAGAGGACATCCAGATGGCCAACAGGCACATGAAACGATGCTCAGCGTCACTCATCATCAGGGAAATACAAATCAAAACCACACTGAGATACCACCTCACACCAGTCAGAGTGGCTAA
>PJEM01012533.1:0-46264 GCA_004023845.1 Helogale parvula | reverse complement strand
TAAGATCACGACCTGAGCCGAAGTTGGACTCTTGACTGAGCCGCCCAGGTGCCCTTCAGGAAAATCTTTTTATTTTGAATCATGCCTTTCACACTTAAGTACAGCAACACAAGATTCTAGCCCCTATATTTAGTTTTCTACAAATGAAAATCATCTAAACTGTGCTCTTCTGTGTAAGTCTCTTCCTTGATCTATAACCCTCAAGTACCTAGTATTTCCAGTAAGTTAATATAAAATTCAACTCCAGGAAATGTTACTGATGAAAATCATTGCGCTTTGTTTCTTTAGCATACACAGAAGTAGACGTACTAATATTCTTTACAATCTGCTACTGCTGGTGGTATTTCCCAGGACATCCTAACATACTGCAGCTTCAACACAGCGGTCAGCTGAATGAAGCCTCTCTTGTATCTCTGTAAGTACTCTCAGAACAAATACACAAAAAGAGGGTTTGCCTTCCCATTAACTCCTGACTGTGGACATCTGTGAGAAGAGCCTGTCCTGCACAGCGTGGCCAAGTCACTTCTGTTTCTATTCACCAGCGAACAACGCTAAATAAAATTATTTCATTCTTTAGTATTTCCCAGTCCTAAGAATAGTGTGTCCTTGTGCAAAGCACTGTACCTCACAGCTTGCCAGTGTTTCATGCAATCACCACGTACCATTTATTCCAGAGGGACACATTAAGGCCTTTCTTATTTTAATAACTGAATTAATGTGGATACTGACTATAAACTGTGTTCAGTGTTAATACTTTATCATTCTGGTCCTTATGGTATAACAGACATATTAATCTTAACCAATTTTTTTTTAAGATAGGACCTAAGTATTTTATCTTACTGAGAACACTTCTATCATGTTCTTCTCAATAATATACTTTTGTTTGGGCCTGACAGTCATAAAGACCTTTTTAATGATCAGACTAACCTAATGTGTAACTCAGATCTGCCCCATTGTGTTTTGCCATGACTGCGTAATTATTTGTTTTCTGGGCCTTGTTCCAGAAAGATTTTAGGCTGCTTAGAAAATACACATCTTCTAGAAGTAAAACAGAGGCAGCAAAGAAATGAGCGCACAGGGACCTGAATCTAAAAGATGAAGCCAGGAATGTTGTTGTTTTATACATTTAGCTCTAAGCTGTCCAGCAGCTAATGGAAAACAAGAAAATCAGCTGGATGAGTGAGTATGCCTCTAAGAGAAAAACTATCCATTTGCTTAGTAAAGAACACTCTTCCTGGGGTTGATCCCAGAGAGCAACTTCTGGACATCTTGTGAGGCCCGACGTTAACAGGCCCCGTCCCGGGAGTGAGGGCTGCAGGGCCTCCCATGCACCGTGTGAGCTCTGCCTCGAAGATGAACTCAAGTCGGCTCACCCAGCAGCAAAGTTCCGAGCGCTGCAGCCTCAAAAGCTGAATAAATGCAAAATCTTCTTTCTGACACAGTGATGAAAGGCCATCAATGCTTTTTGTGTTGTTGGTTTTTAGGGGCAGAAATGGAGTAGGAGGTACCAAATCTGATACCAAGATTAAGAAAAAATTTAAAAGCTGTGTGAGGTTTTGGAAAAGGACTGGCAGTCAGAGAAGGGCCGAAAGGACTACATCTTAACAACGAAGGGGTGAAGCCATCAATAAAGAATCTGTATGTCGACAGAAAAGCATTCTGAGCTGGAATGAAAACAGAAACAAGAGAACCTGTCAAACATAAAGAGCAGCGTTAGAAGCAAACCGAACACACGAGGAGGTGGTGCCCCAGACTGATGGGCAGTGCCGCGTGCCCCTGGCACTAGCACATCGATGGAAAGCTGACTCATCAGACGTCTGGACACGGCTCATCCCCCCTCTGTGCCAGTTCCTTCTTCACCAAGCATCGCCCTGACTGCAGGGAGATTTTCCTTTGGGAATAGAGGGTCCTTTGCATCATCATCCTATTGATAATCATTCAACTACCTCTGTGGTACAAATTATTGGTATATAGACTTCTGCACAGTATGCCAGGCTTCCAGGATTTGGCTACAAAGAGAATTTAATTTTTAGTTACAAAACTAAGAAGCCAGAACGATGGCTTTTGGTAAGCCTCTTGCACCCATGATTTTAAGTCCCTCAGTTCAAGCCTGAAACAATTCACCAGCATCACCCTTTCTTGTTATACATTCCTTGCATTTACAGTAATGTTGAGCTGCATTCTCCTGAACACCGCTTACAAAACCTTCGGAGGTGAAGGCAGTCACATGACCCAAGCTGCTTCCCAGTGGACTTCTGCCAGATGCCTATCAGCAAAACTTCCTTTGGACTTCTTGGCAGACTCTGTAACTCGAAATAACCTAAGAATAAAGCTGCTCAACTGAAGTTTGCATAACTGGTCAAGTCTGCCAATGAGTAATTCCTAATCATCTATCATGAGGAGATACAAGAAAGAGCAAACAGTAAGGTTAAGTGTATTTACTTTGTGGGGAACAGAGTCGAAGACATCACAAAGGCATGGAGACATGCGTGTGAGCCAACAAAACCAGCCTTCAGGAACCTGGAAGGATGCCAGTGTTTCCCTTGGGTTTGTAAAATAGATACTCCTAGGTTTGCTTTGTTTTGTTTGTTTTGTTTTAATGGATTTGGGTTTGAAACTGAAATTAGGTTTACTCAACTCCATGACCTGAACAGAACACTGAAGTCTTTAAAAAAGAAAAAAGGGAGGGGGGGGGCACACAAAATTTCTCCCATAGCTACGTAACCAAGGCCTCTTTGAGGTGAAACATGTATACAATGAGTGATTTACTTTCAAATATTTTCCTGACAAAAGAGCTGTACCTACAGTAAGAAATCCTAAGGAGTGGCACACTAAGAACTGATCTCAAGATCCTTTCAACCCATACAATATTTTGTTTCTTAAAGAACACTCTGAACTAGCTAAAACCTAAGAAAATGAACATCTTCTTTGCATCTTTGATAAACACAAAGTTGCAATGGTAAGATCACAGTATTGTTCTGGAGACTTCTGGGAAGATTCCAAAGACACTATCAAAATTAGGAAGACAACAGCACTTGAGCTAACTTCTGCCAACCCAAACGCCAGGAAATACCATTCAGCTACGGATGCCATTCTGTGCTATGCCAATTTCAGCTCTTGCTCTGTGCATGAGCTGCCAACTGCCTCTTCCCTACTGTTTGAGCATTTTTGAAAGGAGCATTTCTTGTCATTTCTAAACTCAAAGTTTGCCAATTAAGTGCTGCATGAGCCAGCTGCTAGGCAGGAACTAGAGACTTTTTGTCTTTGCAAGAACCAACTCTGGCTGTACTAGGAAACAATCCACCTGGCAGGTTCCGGTTAGAATACGAGGCGGGGGAAGGGTGGGCCAAGTCCTGGAAGGAAACAGAGGCAAGGGATTTAGCTCAAGTCAAGGCGCATCAGTTCTCCTTTCATGTCACAAAGCAGCAGTAGGAAAACATGAGTAGCAAAATGAAACAACTCTAAAAGAAAGCGAGAGCTGTACATAAAAAGGCAGAGTCTTTGAAACGTTTAGTCATCAAAAGCTACTTCTTACCAGGGCAATATACATTTAAAGTAGAAGAGATTCTCTGCTCACCCACAGGCCGGCAAGGACAAAGACCACATCTTAGTAAGTAGCTGACTTCCCTGTGAGAACTTCTGAGGAGCAGCAAGCCCGCAGCAGCAGCTGTGGCCAGCGGAAGGCGGCCGTGCAGCGTCCTCACGTGCGGAGAGCAGACACCTGCCAGCCTCTAAGCCTCTAACCCAGTTTTTAAACAAATGTATCACAGACCCCCCCACAGACCTACAACACTAGGTTCTTCGGCAAGAAAAAAAGTGAAGCCTAGGAGAATAAAGAGAATATCAGAAGAAAGGCTACGGAGGGGAAAGAAAAACCCTCACATACAGCTCTGGTCAATTTAATTATTGCCTTTTTTTTTTTAATTAAAAAAATTTTAATGCTTAATTTTGAGAGAGAGAGAGAGAGAGAGAGAGGCAGTGCGAGTGGGGGAGGTGCAGAGAGAGGGAGACACAGAATCTGAAGCAGGCTCCAGGCTCAAAGATGTCAGCACAGAGTCTGTCTCGGGTCTCGAACTAACAAATGGCAAGATCATGACCTGAACTGAAGTCAGATGCTAGAAAAACAAAGTCTGATAGTTGGAATAGCTTCGCCTTCACTGTATATTAAGTTCTCCTCCACAAAGAGGGTATGTACGCCAAGAGGCTCCCTGAAAACATTACATCAGAAAACTACCTGTCACTGTGGGAGTGCAGTTCACTGTAACTGTATCCAGAAACAATTCTCTGAAAATGGTGTTTTCCCTTTAACTTTCCATTAACATTCTCTGTAGGAGTGGAATCTGAACCATGGAATTTTGTGCTCCAGAATTAATTTAGATCATTCTGGGGTTTTTTTATGTGGTTTTTTTGTTTTGTTTCTGATTGAACTTAAAAGCTCACCTCCACCCTCCCAGGCTCTGTGAGATTCCTTTTACAGGTGCTATTGCTCAGTCCAGGAGGACAGATTTATTCATCTCTCCAGTTAGAGACACTGCTCCCAGCTTCTCTTGCAGGTAGACGTAACGGACGTTATGTTCTGGCAAACAAGACACCAGCTATCCTGAGGCAGTGTCCTCCTAGGAGGTGGCTGGTGATTTTTTTATCCTTCCTCCTTACTGGCTAGAATCAGACTCAATGGCCGGAATTGAGCAGTCATCTTGGGCTGGGAGACGGCATGCTAAGCCAGCAGGAGCACCTGTCCTAGATGATACAACACAACTACTACCAGCCTTGGACTGACGACCCTTCAACTCTTTTCATGAGAAACGAACACTCATTTAAAACCATTTCTTTTCTTGTAGTACATAGCCAAAGCTAATCCTGATATACATAGCATGCCAAAATAGATTTAAAGCCATGAAAACAGATATATGGCAGCATCCCACAGACATTTTGGCCTGATATTTGCCTGTGAGTTGGAATTAACAGGTGATCCAGAGAAAGGGAGTAGGTTTTTGATCACACTTTAAAATAAAGCACCAAACAACCTAGAAAGAGGGACGTACCTGAGTTGTTATGTATTTACGTATATCCCAAATAGTATCATGCACTAGCCTGGATATTTTCCCAACATTTGAGTCCACCTTTCATAGAACAGTATCTGTTGTTTGTAGAGTAGCAGTTTGAAAATGAACAGGCAATAAAAACTCCTGATGACCTTTACCAAATCACAAATTTCTAAGCTTCCATCTGTTCCCACTGAGCCCAAGGTGAGGTACAGGTTCTTAACCAGTTCAGAAAGAGAGCAGCTGAGCTGTCCGGGTGGCTCAGGTGGTTCAACATCTGACTTCAGCTCAGGTCATGATCTCATGGTTTGTGAGGTCGAGCCCCGCATCCAGCTTTGCACTGACAGTGCAGAGGCTACTTCAGATTCTCTGTCTCCTCTCTCTGCCCTGCCCCCGGCGCATGCTCCCTCACTCTCTCTCTCTCAAAAGTAATTAATAAACATTTTTTTAAAAAGGAAAGAAAAGAAACAGAGCAGCTGTTGTTAACCTTGTACTTTCACACTCAGATCACAGAACTTTCCAAAATAGTGACATCTGAGTCTCACCTCCTCCCCAACCCCTACCCTGGAGGATTCTAATACAAAAGGTCTGGGGTAATTCTAATGTAAATAACAAAAAACCATTTTCCCCTCAAAGAGCAGAAAACAGAGAAAGTCTTCTTCACAAAACATTGCCAACTAATAAATGTAAAAAACAACAGACATAAAAATAGTAATGTGATTGGGCAAATGGCAGCAATGGATATTAAACCCACATCAAGACTAGAGAGCAAGATATATATTCTCAAAGTCCTACCTCAAAGTCTTAATCATAGGTGGGAAAGGTACCTTTACAATGCAGAAATCGGACAGACGGTCCCTTAATTGTATGATCAAACAACATGACCAGCGACGAGACACAATAACATCACCTGCTTCCCAGTGAGACCCGGCAAAGATATTCCTGGCCAGAAAAAAGTAGGACCTGAGTCTAATCATGTACAAGTAGTCAGTCAAATCCTAATCAGGCGACATTAACTTTTCAATGCCATAAATAAGAAAACACGTGGTGGGTAGGGAGTAGATGACACCACATGGAAGGGACGACACAGGGATGAACTCCTGTAAAGATAAGAGGGGACTAGAGAGACCTAACAACTAAGTGCAATGCACAGTCCTTAACTGGACTCTTTATTGAAGACACAGCTATATAATAGTACATTACTGGAGTAACTATGAAATTTAAATATGTGCTGTATATTAAATAATGTTCTTGGGCTGAATTTCTTAAAAGTGATGATACTGTGCTTAGTATCAAGATAATGTCCCTGAGCTAAAAAGTTAAAAATAGTACAATGCTCCTACTAATAATTACAACGTTTGTAAAACTAGGGGCGCCTAGGTGGCTTGGTTAAGTGTCCGACTTCGGGATCAGGTCATGATCTCGCAGTTCCTGGGTTTGAGCCCTAATTAGGGCTCTGTTCTAACAGCTAAGAGCCTGGAGCCTGGAGTCTGATTCTAGGTCTCTCTCTCTCTCTCTGCCCCTCCCCCTGCTCATGCTCTGTGTCTCTCTCTCAAAAATAAGCATTAAAAAAATTATTTTTAGGGTCGCCTGGGTGGCTCAGTCTGGTTAAGTGTCCGACTTCGGCTCAGGTCATGATCTCATGGTTCATGGGTTGGAGCCCCGCATCAGGCTCTGTGCTGACAGCTAGCTCAGAGCCTGGAGCCGGTCTTTGGATTCGGTCTCTCCCTCTCTATCCTCCCCTGCTTGTGCTGTCTCTCTCTTTCTCTCAAAAAATAAATTAAAACATAAAAAAATTCTTTAGTTTTTATTAAAAAGTTAGTAAAAATATATACCCCATTTCCAAAATAGATTTATATACCTATGTATTTATTTCTAAGAGGAAAGGCAATTGCAAGCATGTATTTTTAAAACCCACAAAAGCACAGATTTCTTCCATTCTGGAGAAAAGGGTAGATTACAGAAATAGTTGTCCTTTCCCTTTTAAGTTCTCTGGATGATTCCTGACACAGTCTTTGAGGTCTAAGACTAATACACAGAGATAATGTTAGTAGTAGGTTTAAATCCATAGAGAAATCACAGTAACACATTCATCTGCCACAAACACATGCAATATAAATAACCCTAATTTATTAACCATTCCAACTAGATAGATGATAGATCTGTCTTTCGTCTTAGCTCCTAGTGTTTTGAATGGTACCTCCTACACCAATTTAGAGAAATGTCCATGTGTGAAGTTGGGGTTTCTATTCTATCACTGCCTAGCATACGTGTAGAATCACATGCCCACTTGAATTCTGCAAAGAATGCAGGCTGCTAAGATGGTCCACGTTTTATCCCTGTAAGACAAGAATTCCCTTGTCCTGCACACAAAACCCCCAGCCCCTTCGGGGTTCTCTGCTTCTTCCCTTTGGCAGTGTTCCTACCTTTACTGCTGGCAGCTTCTCCATCTTTTCCTGATCTCACTGGCTGCTTCCAATTATACCTACTTGGTTTAGTTTTAAAATCTCAGGAAAAGCCAAGACCGTGTGTTCCAGAGGGATCTTCCTTACATTTACTCTTGGTTCACTGACCCCTCTGTCCCATTCTTAAAACAAAATCTCTAATTGCTTAAGTCACTCAAGATTTAAAATCATAAAAGTCTTTGGAAATAATGTTTGAAATATAATCTCACTCCTCTTAAAAGAATCTTTATTTTCCTAAGAACACAAGAACCCATTACACAAAACTGTATCACTACATCACAAAACTGACTAACTCTAGATCGTATTCATTGATTTATGGATCTTAAAAATGGATACCTAGCAATTCACTTCTGGAGTTTTTGCTACTCAGGGAGCCACAGAAGTGTAAAAGACACATGTCCAAGAATGTTCTGTAATGTTACCACTTGTGACGTAAGAGACGTTACTGATAACCAGTAAAAGCCTTACCTGTAACCAGTAGAGAGGGAAGCATTTAAATGACACCTCAATTTACAAAATGGAAAGTGAGGAACAGAGAGACTAAGGGGTGTGCCGGCAGTCAAAGCTAGTTTAGAGCGGCTAGGAGAGATGTAGTTTAAATAAGAGCTTCTTCAGCAATGAGTTACTTTAAATCAATAGCTCCTTGTCGCTTTAGTCAATGCTGTTTTACACAAGTGTCAGAGATATGTGTGCCTTAAACTCAGTAACATGACAAATTCATCTACTTCTCATAAAGAAACTAATAGGCATATTACACCTTACGTCCATATTCTCTCATATTCCTATTTTAGGCTCACTTTTACCTCTCAAACTTTTTACATTAGTGAATTCTGTAAAAACTAGTAATGTCTGACTTAAAAGAAGAGTCCTGAAAGATAATTCATCTAGTTCAGTTTCTTCATTGTGCAGCGAGAAAACAAACCCAGAGGGAAGAGGAGAGTGACCGATAGCGATAAAAAGCGCAGGCAGAGCTGGGCTGGACCTGGGCTCTCACCCGAGGATCCTTCCTCAGCCCCTTTAGCATCAAGGTACAAACATGTCAGCTACTTCGCATCACCGTTAGCTGTGATGGAAAGCTTCAGACAACGCATGATAGATGTATTCATGCTGACATGGAGTTGAAATTGTGATGCCTCTATCCATAGACTGATGGGCTTCGTTCCATGGTCTCCAGGACCAAACATGTTCTAGGTGGCTGGGGAAAATGCAAACATTGCTGACCATAAAAGGAGAAACACTACAAGAAGAGGCCAAAGTGACAAACACCTAACACAGTCAGATGGTTCAAGACAGGCTTACGCAATTCTCATTCACAAAGTGATAAAATATGAAAAATTTCAGCAATCTGTTCTCAGTACAATTCCAAGAGCATTTTACTCTACATGTAGTCTAGGCAATGTTACCGCGGAATCCCCAAGCTGTTCCAGCTGGACGTTTCCCTAAATTGGAATAGGAGGTGCTACTCAAAGCATGTATAGGAAAAGAGTCAAACAGGAAGGGAGAGATATAAAAACAAATCCCTAAGGGAAGATCCTAGAATGTTGTTAATTTTATTTCCATGATTGTCTACCTCTATCACTGATAATGCAACGGAACTGTGAACTACTTAAAAAAATTACTACATAAGTTATCTGTTACGCTTCGATTATTTTTATACTATCGCTGGTTTCCTATTTCTGACCTCAAAAAACGCTATTAAAAAAAATCAATATAAACATAAGGTTCCTTTCTTAATAGTCTACCTGTTTACAAAACAAATAAAGCTAATGGTTGCACACACGCACACACACACACATGCACAATACACCCGTGACCAATTCTAGCTTGAGCTGTTTTAAAAGCACAAAGTGGAAAGCACATTTTGACTGACCTTTCAAAAGCAGCTGACTTCCAGGTGAAGCTTAAGATGAAGGAAGCCTTTTAAAAGTCTTCTCTTTCAACATTTAAAAATAACTTCTTTCCCCCTCTCTAAAGTCTCAAACTTTTCTTTAGAGATCTAAAAGCCACCATGGTGACAACCCTAGTACCCAGAAACTTAAAAGGATATTTGACGTGTCCTTTCTACAAAGGGGTAGGTACGAAGGTTGTACCGACATGAATTGGAGAGCATGTGTTGGCTCTCAACTGACAGATCATATGGGGACCAGGTTTTACATGAGGATTTGTCCCAATCAGCATTGAATGTCACCCTACTCGAGGGCAACAAACTCTAGTAACAGTGTCCCTCTGACTGCATCCCGCTCACCGTAAAGAAAGCCAAGGTATAGTATCTTACCTCAAACTGCGGGTACGGAGGAGTCATAGCTGATGGGGGCCCTGAGGTGGGAGGTGGCATCCCTGAAGTGGGTGGGAACAGACCCAAGGCATTCAGATTTAATCCAGGAATTAAATGTGCTTGAAGCTGCAATAGCAAAAAGGTCCCTCATTTTACATTAAAAAAAAAAAAAATCAAGTGAAAGCGAGTAATTTTAAGTGACAGTATTTAGATTGTGACCTCTTGTCTAGTAAAAAAAAAAAAAATCATTTTGACTCAAATTTTAAAACAGACCAGATGTTCCATGTTATTATACTTGAGCACCTATCTTTTATATTTCTTGATATTTTAAAATCTGTGTGCTCATTTGCCCCCTCCGTGATTTGAAGCTACACTAGCTTTCTAAAGCAAGAAACACACCCTCGCTTCCCTTAATGACCAGTTCACGGTGCTTAGGCAAATATGTACTCTGTGCGCTATTGGCCCACAGTAGGTACACACCGAAAACCTTGCATTAGTTGAAGAAGCAAGCAAACAAGATCTGTGCACTGAAAAGCAAACCAGATATACAGAAAGAGCTATTGTTAAGAGATCTTTACTCCTTGGATAAAATTTGGCTGTCATGGGTCTAAAAGTCTTCAACAATGTCGAGACTGTTGAAAATCAGGTCCCATCCCATATAGCTATGGCAACTAAACGTACCATTGGAGTATATCCGAGAGCCAGAAAGGGGACTTTGTGCTGGGTGAATTTTATAAGGGCTGAGGAAGGAAGGTGGAGAGGACAGCGGAGACACGAGCAAACTTGAGAGTCTCTATAAAAGGTGTATGGGTTGGATTAACTCACAACTGACTGTGGAAAATCAGATGAGCAGTTATAATGGCAAGGCAGGTAAGACAGCCAGTCATGTGGGGGTAAATGATCAGCATTTTTCTAGATTCTTCTCACCAAGGTATTATTTTTATATTTCCCTTCTTCTACATGTAGTGTTTCATATGACAGGTCCAACTAAGGAGTGCTTTCTTCAATCATTTACTTCAAAATTCCATCTTCCACACCATTCCATCCATTCAGGAATGTTAGCAATTCACTTTAAATGCCTTCACTGCACTATCAACCCCCTCATTTTTAATTTTTTCCCTCATTTTTAATTCTTTTAACTCCAAGATTTATGACTAACAGAATTAAAATTTAAATTTGAATTAACTATATGCATATGCATTTATATGCATCATATCTATTATAATCCCATTCCTAATAGGCATTCAGTGTAGGCACAGCAGTCCCATTTCACGGATGAGGAAACTAATGTGTGAAGACCAAGCAAGTTATCCCAGAGAACAGAGCTGCAGCTCATAAGCAGCTGAGCTGGGACACAAACCCAGTTCACGTACCTCTTAAACCCACATTCCTGCTCTACTAATCTTCAAATTAACATTGTGCTGAAGATACTCCTACACAAGGTATCAGCCTATGTAAGAGACAAGGAAGCTAAGGCTCAAAGACAAAAGCATTTGCTAAAATCACAGAGAGCCACACCTAATGTCAAAGCCTGTGGTCTTCCAAACCAGGGCGCACTCACTATGGGGCTAAACATCAACTAGCAGCTACATCTAATGCTGCCACCATTAACGACATCAAGATTAATGCAACTGAAACCCTCTTTTAACTGTTCATCAAAATACAGGGATGTCCTCCACATTAAAACTAACATTCATAGAAGCAATATCATTTTCATAAGACTCCCTGATTTTCTTCATGATCTCTTCCTCAGCTTTGGCACATGTTTCAACGTTGCCTTTAATTGTAATGGTGCGCTCTGGATTATACAGCGTCAATTCCTGCAATCTGCAGAATGAAAAAGAGGGGAAAGAAAAAGAATGGAAATTACAGGAGGAAGACAGTTAATAACAGTTCAGCCACAGATGGCAATTAAAGCCCAACTGTGGCGGCTGGCAGTACATAAAAGTGGGTGGTCAGACACGATGAAAACTGAGTAAGCCCCAAAAGACATGAATCCAAGAACTGTAAGCTGCAGAAGAATATACTTCCCCTCCTGCCTTCTCAATAAAAATTACTGGGTGTACACCGTTCATTTAAGTCCATGTTTGAAACATAGTGTACTTCGTGACTACTTACTGTGAACATTTTTCACAACAATTTAACGATGAAATGTAAAGAAAACGATCACAGGGATGTACAGTTTTAGTGGAAACCAAGAACCAGATGTCCATAAACTTTAATAAGGATGATCCTAGTCTGCATGGACCAATTCTAAACATAATTGGCATGTTCATGCAATTGTGTTTTCTGGGTCACCAAACAAGAAATAAACATGGAAATATTCCCAAAAAGGCAAACCAGAATTCATGTGTCTAAACTTTTTGCCAGGAATCTGAACATTTTAAAGTAAGCTGGAGAAAATAACATAAACCAATGTGTCTTGACGAAATTAAAAAAAAATGGTCCCTGGATGACCATTACACCACTACATTAGAAGGCCTTAGCAATCTGGAGAAACCCCAGCTCAACCAAGGTCCCGCCGAAGCTTCAAAATCCACCCAGATGACAACTGAGCCTGCCTGAGCCCGAGCCACTCAACAGCCTTGAGAGGAAAGCAGTGGGAGATTCTCAACCAGGGAAAACAAGACTAAGTACCCAGACTGAAGGGATGCGGAGAACTGGTACAGCTCTCCTTAACTGTAGAGTTAAAATCTTCATCTTCTAAAATCTTCTAAAAATATAAACATCTACAAAAGGAAGACTATTTGTCTTAGACTAAAAAAAAAGTGTATTTCTCATCTCTGGTCTCAACCCACCTTTCCCTGCCAAGCATTTTAATCAGCTTTCTTTCTAACAACTCCTTTATAATAGCTTTTAAGATTTTCTTTCTCTGAAAACCCTCATCTTTTTGGGTGTAAAATTTAAAAAGCGTAGGATCATTTATTATATTGACCACTCTGGGGTTTTTTCTTTCCTTGTAATTCAGCAGGACTTCCCTATTTCCTACCACTTCCTTCTTGAAAACTCCTTGCTCCATGAACATGCTGCCTCTTTCCTTAGCATTCTTCCTTAGTTCATCAATGTCTTCTCACTTTATCTTTTCTTCGTACTGTGATGTAAAGTGACAACAGTCACCTTCAGAAAGGGAAACCTTTCCATACAATTTCAGAGCCTTCGTAGACCCAAGGTGTGACAGCCAGCTTCCAAGATGACCTACTCCCTAGTGGGCCCAGTCCTCTCCCACACTGACTAGAGCTGACCTGTGTCAATTATACTAGAAAGAGTACAGAGTGTGACTTCTGAGGCTGTGTTATAAAAGACATGGTCACTTCCGTCTTGCTCCTTCTTGGATAATCCACTCTGGGGGAAGACCGCTACCATGTCTTAATGACACTCACGCAGCCCTAGGGAATGGGCCACGTGCTAAGGCCTCATATGTACAGTCAGCATGGACTTGTCAGCAACATTGGAAAACCCCAAGCCACGAACACCCAGTTAAGCTGCTCCTGAATTCCTGACTCACAGAAACTAGCGAAAAATAAATGTTTACTATGGTCTCAAGCTTGTCAAATGTTGGGATAATTTGTTACACAGCAATGAATTGGGTTTCAGCTCTGGGAATAGGGATCAGTAAACCTGACCAAGACTTCAGCCAGAAAATATGAACGTAAAGTACTTAGTGCTTTCTGCCTCTTTAGGAGGAACAGATAATGCATTCAGCATGGGTTAGACACAGATAGTAGGTAGCCTATTAAGCTACCTACTAAATATAAGCATGGAGAAACTAAATATAAGCATGGTAATACCGACTAGCTCAAACTCCTGTAAGATGACAGAGGCTCTGTGTAATACACAACCCACAGCATCACAGTGCTGAACAATTTCTAACTCAAAGAAGGCAAGGAAGCACTTACGGAGATATTGTGATTTTAGTGTCAGTGTCTTGCTCAATTTTTTTAAGATTTCTTCCTTCCTTACCAATAAGACGGCCTACAAAGTTATTATGGGCTAAAATCTTCAAGGGAATCTCTTCTGTGCTGTAAATAAAAAAAGAAAAAGGTCATGCAATCAGGAGAAGTAAACCTTCTCTTGGGTAAAAAGACAACACCCATTCATTACACATTTACTTCTTACCTACCATATAGGAAGCATTATGCTAGGTAGAGTGTAAAGTCCACTGACCTACATTCTAGGAATGCATGAACAGAGGGGGCAAAAAAACAGTCACAAGTATTTGAAGTTAATTTTTAAAACCACTTTCTTTAATGCATCTTCAGGGAATATCTTCCAAGGTAGATTCCGTTAGCTCATTGACAACACCTCTTACTCAAACTCATATCCCTAAATCCCCAATACCAGAACACAATGTACAAATGCAAAATAGGATTTTATTATAAGTTGTTAACTACATTCCTAGAGATACATGCACAATTTACAGAAGGTAACAGAAGAAACTCAACAGTGATTACTCTTTGGGAAAAGGACAGGAAGGTAGGCTTTCACTTTTTATTGAGTGCCTTTCTGAATTTCCAAGTGATACCTATCACTGTTGAAAAATATCACCAGTATTATCTGGATGGTGTGAGCTGTTCAAACATTATTTCTATTTGAAAAAGAATTATGATCTTATAGCAACATGTAACATCTTATAACTAAAATACATTTAATACATGTTAAAGGTCCCTACAAATTAAGTGCTGATGATTAGGTCCCCAGGCTAACTCCAGTACCTTAGTCTGCTCTCTGTTTTTAGTGGCATAGAACCTAACCTCTGTTCAAAGTTCCTGCTGGACAGGCATTTAGAGTTTCAACCTCAAACATCCAGATAAATCTCCAGTTTGCCTTACCACAGGATGACAGATTTCTCCACCTCTATACTCCCTACTCCTGCAGAGTAGGGCTGGGCAGATGATAAGAACAGAGGTCCCATGGGCTCGGAGTAAAGGAGTCAGAATTTGAGGCCCGTTTTGGGTAAATCCCAAGGAGATTACTTGATTCTCAGGTGGCCTTCCTGTCCCGTAAGCGCCTTCTTCTACAGCTAGATTTTCCCCATTAATACCAACCACCCCACATCTAAAAACGATTGAAAATAAAATATTTAAAAGACTTCTCTACTTTGCAGCCAACTCAATAGCACCCACCACTGCAGCTCTTCAGGACAGCATTGCCCTTTGTTTGCTGGCAGTTCTAAGAATTCTGTCATAGAAGTCCACAATAAAGCAGCACGAATATCAACTCTTCACAGCTTAATCCTTTACTCACAATTTTATATCTTGAGCTTCCTTATGCATAATCTCCAGAATGGATTTACAAGCCGCAGAGGTCCCTTCAGGGGTAGAGAGGATAGTAATGGACTTCTCAGCAGCACCTGCATTCTCTTTACGATGGACATCAATTCTTACAGGGAGTACAAGGGAAGAAGGAGAGCTGTGAGCCCGTATTCTCAATTACAGTCTCAAGTACCAACTTCAAAGTCACAGGAAGGCAAACTGGTGCAGCCACTCTGGAGAACAGTATGGCAGTTTCTCAAAAAACTAAAAATAGAGCTACCCTATGACCCAGGAATTGCAGTATTCGGTATTTACCGAAAGGACATAAATACAGATTTAAAGGGATACATGTGACCCCAATGTCTCTATCAGCAGTATCAACATTACCCAATCTAAGAAGAGAGCCCAAATGTCCATCAACCGGTGGAATATTGGAACAGTGGAATATGACTTCCGTCATCAAAAAGAATGAAATCTTGCCATTTGCAATGACGCAGATGGAACTAGGAGGTTTTATGTTAAGTGAAATAAGTTAATCAGAGATCGACAAATACCTTATGATTTCGTTCATGTGTGGAATTTAAGAAACAAAAGAAATGAACGAACATATGGGAAGGGGGCAGAGAGATAAGAGAGGGAAACAAACCATAACCGACTCAATGACAGAGAGCAAACTATGGGTTGATGGCAGCAGGGAGGTGGGAGATGGGCTAGATGGGCACTTGTGATGAGCACTGGGTGTTGTATGTAAGTGCTGAATCACTGAATTCTACTCCTGAAACCAACACTGCACTGGATGTTAACTAAAGTTTAAATTTAAAAATACTTAAAAAAAAAAAAAAAAACCAAAAAAAACCCAACAGGTTGTGAAGTTACAGTTACCAACACAGTAAAGAGGTCCTTCATCTTACATGAAAGGAAAAACAATACATATGATTGAATTTCTCTCTTAAAGTTACCCACATTAGCACCTACAAAGAATAAGTCCAATAAAGATACATTCCTAACTTAAAAATATTTCCAGGGATAAGATGAAAGGTAACTGCCCCGTTTTTTAAAAATTTGCATGCTTATTTAAAATTAAACAGAAAGTGAGTCTTCTGTTGTATAAAAAGTGTTAAGAAAGAAAATCAGTTATCTGAAAAAGTGTGTTTGGGGAAAATTAAATACTTGTGAGTCCTTCTGGCCAAACACTAGAAGAGCCACCTAACTCCTGGCCATAGTCTACGGCTACCTCAGCACACCAATCAAGTCAAAGTTTGCATTTCGTTTTCCTAAATGTTTGAAAACTGATGATTCATCTCCGAATTAAAGCCTGTAACTAAAAATAAGGGCAATGAGTAGGCAGGGTGATGGGTGAGATAAAGGAGGAATATTAAGAATACATTATCATGGTAAGCACTGAGTGGTGTATGCAATTGCTGAATTGTGGTATTCTACACCCGAAAATACTGTATGTTAATTATACTTAAATTTAAAAACATTTCCAAACCCTTAAAAAAAACGCAATGTAGAAATGAAACAAGTAAGAGCTGTCTAGAAATAATTTTTTAAAATATCTTAGGTCAAGTCTCAATCTCAGGAACCACCCTTCCAAACCAGTATTTAAATCATGTTCTAGTAGGAAACATGTTAATCTGGTTTATTTCCACCCATTCACCCGCATTAAGGATTACTAAACTCTGATCCTCTGAGACAAGGGAATATTGCGTTACCGATCAGGGTAGCCCTCTGAGACTGTTCCAGAAACAGAAGATCTAATAATGACTAGTTTCAATGGCAAGAGTTAATTAAATCCATGGGCAGAACTCTGCAAATGAATCATCGGATATAACAAAAATTGCTTCCCTTCCCTCTCCATCCTCCATCTTCCTGCCTTAAATAAAACAAACAGTTCAATTTAATTCATAGAAGCTCTTTCCTCTGACAAGGAAATGAGTAGCTTTAAAAGGAAGAACTCTAATCTGCCACAGGACAAGGAAGGGAAACCATTTCATAATTAGTTTCTGCAGGTAACAGTGGATGAAGGAAAGCATGGAGCCCTTGGATTTTAATATTAAAACCATGCAAGTTTAAGATTAAAACTTCCCAACTCCCTACATTATGAAGTCAAAGACCACTGGCTTAGCACAAAGGTTACCAGTTTCCCCCATCTTCTGCTTCAAAGCAGGGGCAGGGAAGGCAGGATCAGACCTCGATGTGCAGTGCAGTGGGCATGCGACCACCACTAAACACCTTTCATTTCGGTCCTGCAGGAGAAGGGAGTCTGCTAGTTCAACACAGGCATGGCGCCTACGACAAATATGGACGTCCCCTTAAGCCTAGGGGAACAAACATCCAGAATCTAGATATACACAGCACCACAGCTGTAGTTTCAGAAAAAGGCTGCTTAATTCGTGGACCACTTAAATAAAGTCATTTTCATTACCAAATTAAAAAAACAAAATCATCCAGTCATCTCCAGAGCTGGTCCAAGGCCATTTCCACACATCGTGGTGTGTGCAATGAATGACTCAGCCACTTCTCTCCAGTGCACTGTGGCAGCCACTGCACTGTCCCGGAGACGTGCTGCTCAGTGCACTTCACAGAACAAGGGGAGCACAGTTCACTGCGTGAGCTCCTTTGGGTCAAAATATCCACATACAGCCCAATAGGATGGTTAATAAGGCACAGCAACACTTTTAAATTGCAAAGAGTATCTTAGATATATTTTAAGAGCATTAAACATAATTTATATACAGCCATTTCAGTCATTTGATAAATACAAGAGCCTTATACCTATCAGACAATCAATGTGCTCAGCACTGGGGTTACTGTCATAAATAAAAACATATAGCTCCCGCTTTCTACTGCTGCAGAGCTAGCTCCCATGTTTAACGCACAATCTCCAATCTCTTAAAATTTGCATATTAAAACTATCAAACAACATCCTAAAGAATAAGCCAATCCAACCACATGGCTTAATCATGGGATAAATTTGGACCATAAACTGAATGATTCTTTACCGACATAAAACAAGACTGAAAAACTACCTCTGTACTGGACCCAGAGAATTACTTCCAACAATAATGAAGGCAGGTATCACTGGGGGTAGAGGTGGGGACACAGATAGGGGAGGAGAGAATAGGCAAGAAGTGGCCTTTTTATTCACCAGTGCCTCCCTCATCAGAAGTGGATTAGGTATCATTTGTTTTCCATTCAGGTGTGCAAATCTGAAATTCTCTTTGAGATTATACTTTCACCTCAGATTTATATAAAATAAGATACCAAATCACAAGGTTTTCCAGATTCCCAAGTGCTGTACAAGAAGGAGTCACAGCCACACTCAGAAGGACACCAAGTACTAGAACTTACTGTTATTAAGATTCAAAGGGCAAAATAATAACATCCACTGCAGCCTCACAAATACTCACTTAGACTGAGTCTGCTTGGTGATGTTCCGAATGGTGGCACCTTCTTTTCCTATGATGGCCCCAACAAATTGGGTGGGGACCAGCAGGCGTAGAGGCAAGTCACACGGCTTCTGCTTAGAGATGGATCCGGGAGACCCCTGCCTTGATGAGCCCCTCTGCCCAAATCCACGGCGACCCCGGGGCTGCTGTGAGGGGTTCTGCTGAGCAGCCATTTCATCGGGGATGTAGGCCACTTTCAACGTGAAGCTCTCCAACTGGAATCCATTTAGTTTGTCTAAAGCTCTGGAAGAGGACAAGGAGCAGGGTATGGGAAGAAAAGTTAAGCTATATAGAAACCTTTCAGCAAAGCAATACCCATCTCTTTCCACTCGGATTACTAGTTCTAAAACTTCTGAACAAAGGCACGGAGCAAGCAGCAAACCCCTAACACATATAATACAACCCCGAACACACACACACGCACACGCAGAAGAAAAGACCAAGTTTCCAAAGGGAACATATTTGCCTCTTACCAATGAAAACTAGAGAATAAGAAAGCTTAATCAACAGAGTTTGATTAAAAATTCTATTACCGATGAGGTTAGTAACAGCTTATGAGGAACCCAAACAGCAAGAGAAGTGGGTGGACAGTCACTGTCTTGTCTGGTTTTTCCAAATCAGAATGGAAAAGATGTTAGAAATATGTACTTCCCCCACTTCACCCTCTTGAAAAACAAAAATATTAAGACATTTTAAGAACTGAAGGACAAATATCCCTAAAGCACCCATGGAGAAACACAGAAATTAATCCTCAGAATAATCAATCAGTCAATAGATTTTCAGTAGTTCATGAGCAAGTCTCTGAGAAAAAAACAGCCCCTGACCCTGTGGAATTTATGATGTGATTTGGGGCAGAGAGGCAGGAATGCTGGTGAACCAAAAAAAGCAAACGAAGCTGTTTTCTCCTCTATCTATCTATCCATCCACCCACCCTCCCATCCATCTCTCTATTTTGAGAGAAGCTCTACTTTTTTTCTTCATTTTTAAACCTTATTACAGAAAAGTACCCAATTTTAAGCACATACCTCAAAGTGAACGTACATATCCAGATCCAGAACTAAGATATACCAACGCCCCCGATGCTGCACCGCGGCCTCTCTTCAGTAACCCCCCACCCCTAGATTTCTAACACCATAGAATAATTCTGCCTGTTTTAAAATTCTATATAAATAAGTATATATGAGTACACATTATCTACTATCATGTCTCGCATAAGACTCATCTACATTTTTGTTGTACCTTATCTACCTATTTTCTAAGTGGATAACTCAACAAAAAAATTGATAGAGAAGATATGGCCAAGATTTCAAAACCACACTTAAATACTCCTAAGAATATACACTCCCCAGTACACAACAAAATTAAAAACAAATAAAGATCCCTCACTTTTTCTCTAGGGTTACTCAAATTCTTTGCTCAGATTCTGTCCCAATGAGTATGGAGTTCAGCCCCGATAAGGAAAGAAAAACAGGCATGAAGCAGTTTCTCTCTAGTCGCCCAAAGAGGTCATTTCTTATTTGCAGATTCAGTTTCTGCCTCGGATGGAAAGGGGAGTTGAGGAGGGGTAATGATCCTAGCACCAAAGAGGGCACCAGAAGCACAGAACTGCGAGATAGGACTAGGCAACCAGACGTGGCGCCATGTTCTCAGGACCCAGAATTCCGTCCTCTGCTCTTACATGAATCACCTGTGGCACAGCTATCCTACAGTGCCTAGCACACGAGGGAACTCGTAAGAAATCACAATCAAACAGAAATACAAAAGTCACAAGAACTTTGTCCCCATCACCACTCCACCCGCCCCCCCCAGACTCTTCCAGAATCATTAACTGTGATAATGTCTGCAAAGGGACCAGCACTTTCCATATGTTTACACATGCATGTCCACGATCAGATCCCTCTTTAAAAAGCATAACTGAACCTGAAACTAATATAACATGGTGAATCAATGGTAGTAAAATTAAAAAAAAAAAAACTTTAAAAAGAAGTAAAAATTTCCAGTTTTAAGATAAGTACTAGGGGTATAATGTACAACAAAGTAACAGTTAACTCTGCTTCTGGTGTACTTGAAAGTTGTTCCAAGAGTAGATTCTGAACTTTCTCATCTCAAGGAAAAACTTTCTCTCTTGTATATGAAATGACACAGGTTAAGTAATTTAAACTGGTAATCATTTCATAATGTATTTACGTCACTGTGACCTACACCTTCAACTTACACAGTGCTGTAGGTCAATTATTTCTCAATAAAACTGGTAACTAAGACAAACTGTGAATTATACCCACAAATACACACATATGTATTTGAATACAAATAGAGGAAAGAACAGAGTGTGGCTTCTAGATTATCAATAATAGTGCATATTCATTTTTTAATTACAAATTGCTTTAAAATATCTAAAAAGTAAAAAGCATAATTGAGATAATAACATTTTATGTCTTGCTTTTATCCCCAAATACAATGTGTCTTAGAATGTTTCTCAGTGATTTCTATTTCAGAGGACATTCTTTTCCTGAGTTTCATAGGGTGATAGATAGCAAGTACACACCACAACTTCTTTTATCAATGTTTTGGTAACAGTACCCTAAGTCAACACACTGTTCCCTTCCTTCTCCCTCTCCTCTTTTATCTTAAGGAAAATGTGGATTAAGGACCATAAAATATTTTGGTTATTTCTAAAGGATTACAACAAGGGCACCTGGGTGGCTCAGTAGGTTAAGCGTCGGCTTCGGCTCAGGTCATGATCTCACAGCTCATGGGTTCGAGCCCCGCATCAGGCTCTGTGCTGACAGCTAGCTCAGAGCCTGGAGCCTGCTTCTGATTCTGTGTCTCCCTCTCTCTCTGACCCTCCCCTGCTCATACTATCTCTGTCTCTCAAAAAAAAAAAAAATTAAAAAGTAAACTAAAGGATTGTAACAGCTGAGAAATTTTATGAACACTTACAACTTATAAAAAGTTGGAACTGCCCAAGTTTCAACCAATTAGGCATTCATTCAAACCAACTTTAAATCTTTTCAAAGGCCATGGTAAAATAGATCATCACTAAGGGTTCTTTCAAAAAACTAAGAAAACTTGGATCCAATGAAGGAATCAACTAGATCTATGGGCATAAAGGCAATACACTTTGCTGTAATACCCATTCCCACTATAGAACTGCGTACTGCCAGCTTCAGCAGAAAGTAAGTAAAACTTGATTGTCAAAATAAGTCAGTCATGTTACAAAAAAAGGTAAATAACTTCTTTTTGGAGAGCGAGGACCATACAAAAGACCCCTCTCTAAGGGGGTTAAACTGAGATATATATGTAAATCACCAGCCACTTCTAAGTATAGGGCTATCTATACTTACAGGGGCCCCCAAGAAACAGCTCTCTCAACTTAGCATAAAATAACTTCCAAACTTCAATGTTTTATTTTTAAAAGAGTTTTCTTGGAGGGGACAAGAAAAATTCTCTCACTCAGCCAGACAGCACGGTGCTCCAGTACTCAGGGCAAAGCCCAGGTCTCAAACGCTCCAGACTAGGCCCCCAGCAGGGAGCATTCAGCACATACTCTGTGGGTCCCACTAACTGCCAACTAAACAGAATCCTGGACGCCTCAAACCACAGGGCTCCAAACTTGGACACAGCCGAAAAGGTATAGGAGTAACCCAACCACGAGCAATGGCTTCCTTATGATTAAAGATTCTAAGGGTTTGAATTTTAGGTCAACTGCTATAGCCTTTTTATGTCTGAAGTTTGAATTTTAGCTATGTCATCTGGTGGTCTGCTTAGTTCATGGGGCCAACATTGTAATACTTTCACCAATCCTACTGTATAATAAACAATTATCATAACTACTCAAAACACATGCATTTCAGTTCAACAGAACTCAAGGATGTTTATTCAACAAGCACACTACTCAGGATCCTGTTTCCCATCATTACAAGACTCTGCTGTGATGTGGTTTTAAGGGTCATTCAGAAGGTTCTAAGTAGTTTTGCTAGCTGGTAGAACTTAATTGTGTTGATAAAAAATTTATTGGGGTGGGTCACAGCATAGAGCTAAACGGACCATGAGAGAGACACTAAGTAGTTTAAGTCAATAATGAGGAAGAGAGAGAGAGAAAAATTGAAGCCCAAAGACGTTAAACTTGTCCAAGAGTAAATGCATACAGTTCTGAGTACTTTGAAGATAGACCAGGGACCAGAATTCTAATTCAACTTGAACAGTAAGTAGTCAAATAACCTTGGAAAGGTCTTTTTCTTGTTTGGCATTAGCCTCCTCACTGACAAAGCTATAAGGTTAGATTTATGGTGTCTTTCAACTCAAAAATTCTAGACCTCACTATTATATACCACATAGTTCCAAAAAAATAAGGTTTAGCCATTATTTAAAAAGTCACATAGTTCTGTTCTCTCCCTATACCAGGAATGAAAGATTCAGACACAATTCATCAATAATTACTACACTTTGGGGCATCTGGGTGGCTCAGTTAGTTAAGCATCCAACTTCGGCTCGTGTCATGATCTCACAGTTTCCTGAGTCCAAGTCCTGCGTCGGGCTCTGTGCTGATAGCTCAGAGCCTGGAGCCTGCTTCAGTTTCTCTGTCTCCTTCCTCTCTTGCCTTTTTCCTACTTGTGCATGCTTGCTTGCGCTCCTCTCTCCAGAATAAATCTTCTATTTACATAATTTTCATAGTTTAAGGATAAATCTCCTCCCCCTTAGCCATCTGCCACATTACTTCAAAAACTCCTCCAAATGGATGTAAAGCACCTGCAATGACAGCTTCAAACTACAAATAGACTGCATTCCTGTTCCCTAATAAATAGACACCAGAAATAAGAACCCTAGAGGTGCCTGAGTGGTTCAGTTGGAATATTGACTTTGGCTCAGGTCAGATTTCGAGGTTCCTGAGTTCAAGCCTCACATCGGACTCTGTACTGCTCTTTCTCTCTACCCTTCCCCTGCTCCTGCTCTCTATCTCAACAACAACAAACAAACAAAACCTTAAAAAAAAATCCTAAAGGAAAAAAAGCATAAGAACTAACAGTTCTACGGAACTGGACTCCAGAATATATCCTCTTAGCCTCCGTGCTCTACTCATACCTGCACAAGCACCTTCCAGTTACATGGACTCCTGACTAACAGATGATAAGGGAAGATGTCAAATGAGATTATCAATTCAGCTCCTATTACCTGAAGGCGTGAGCTTTGGATGGCTGCCAAGGGAAAGGGGTGGAGAAATCACACAGGCCAGTTTAAGTGGTGGACGGTCAAGCTGGAGCCCAGAGAGCAGGCGCCCAGGGTTCAGTGGGGCAAGTCCTAGAGGGACCAACCTTCCCCAGCTCAAACCACTTCAAGCTGCTCTAGAAACAACCCAGAAGCAGACGGTCGAATGTGAGGTCCTGTTTATTGGGTGCCTATGTGACTGGCCATTTGATGAGACCATTTTCTCTAAGTATGTTGTGTATATGCATGAATATATTTGGTTTTTGTCAACTCTCAATTTGCAGCTGAGAAAACTAAAGATCAGAGAGACAAGATTATAGTCAGAGCCATCTGACTTCAGAATCCATACTTTCTCCATTATATCCAATGTCTCTCAAATAAAATTAATTCTCCTCACAGAATGAGAATGTACTCCACATCTTTTCCAAAACTTACTAAAGAAGTTTAATGGACAATTTCCAACATGTCTTCAGAGAACTGGATTTTCCATTTTTTACATATATTAACTTTCTCTGAGACACACAATTATCTTCTAAATCTCTTTGATTTCAGGAATTCTTGATGGGAAGAAAACCCAATATCCTTATAAGGAAACAACCTGGTCAGAAATTAAAATCAGGTGATCCCCCTCCATTACTTTCATCACAGGGAGGCATATCCTTGAGGTCAAGGGCTTTGCCTTTATTCATTCATATCTATTGGTCAATAAATGTTAACTGATTAACATTAGAATAAGGGATAGGATGACTATTTCCCTCATTGAAATGCCCAATTTATTCGTTTAGGTTACTTCACTACCTACAAATTCCTCTTTTCCTCCTTCCTTTGGATCAACAGGACCCTGCCAATTTCTAATAACCACTACCAAGTACCTTAAACTAAAAAAGGTCTCCACATTCACACTGCTGTCGTGTTAGGATTAATGTCTGCAAGAATTCTGCCTTGACTAACCAGTCTACACTTCTTGTGCTTGTGCTCTTCTTAAGAGCTGGAATTTTTTTTAAGGGGGAGGGGAGTGTTAAATGTCAACCTGCACTTAAGTTCCTTTTTTAAAGCTATTAAGTTAAGTCTCCTTATAATTAAGGAACTGTTGGGGTACCTGGGTGGCTCAGGTGGTTAAGTGTCCAACTCTCGATTTTGGATCAAGTCATGATCTCACAGTTAGTGAGATAGAGCTCATCTGTGCTGATAGCATGGAGCCTGCTTAGGATTTTCTTTCTCTCTCCCTCCCTCCCTCCGTCCGTCCGTCCATCCGTCCATCCGTCCATCCGTCCCTCCCTCCCTCCCTCTCTCAAAACAAATACACATTAAAAAAAAATAATAAGTATTTCAGCCAGTATGGCTTCACATAAGTTTTCAAACAAGACCACTAGGATAGACCTCTATCTCTAAATGTCCTTAGATTTAGCATGTTATCTCATAAATTCTATCTAACAGAGCCAAGGCTCTACAAGTATTCATTACCAGGTCTCTGTAAAGACTGAAATCTAGAAGAAAAAAATGGAGCTTCTATATTCTTACTTCCCCCAATTTATGACTCAATCTACTTCTGTTTTTCCCTTACATGACACGGTTCAAGAAAAAGTCTGTTTTACAACTTGCATCAGAATTTCTATAATATCCGAACACCTCATATAAACTTGAATTTTTTTCAAATGAATGAAGGATACAAACAGGAGTAAAAATAGTGTGCTTTTAAAATATCCAAAGTTTCACTATTAAAACATTAAAGGTAACTCCCCTATATCAGCAAAGTCTGATGAAGCCACGTGTTAGAGAGAATAAAGAGAAATGGACTTTCACAGTGCTGATGAAAATTTAAAGCAGTTCAAGCTCTATGAAGGCTAATTTGCCAGGTTCCAACAACAAAAAAGAAGGTACATAATCCTGATTTAGTAATCTAATTCCAGGAACTTAATCCTACAGCGATATTCACACATCTGCAAAATGACATGCAAAAAGGGATTCACTACAGCACTGTTAATAACGGCTGAAAACTTAATAAACAACTTAATATCCATTTGGGGACTACGTCATTCATATCCATACAGTCAAATTCTAAAGTTATCATGTGTGCGCAAAGGAGGAAATACACACACATCTGTCTCCTGGAAGATGAGGAAGGGAACAAGGTAGCCGGGGACAGTACTGGGAGGAAGATCTTTAAAATACTGATCTATGTTAATACAACCACTAGAAAAAAGGTTCCATTTGGGTCATGCAAATTTCCATCTCCTCCCTAAGTGGGTACTGCTTTTGGTAACCTGGCTCTATTTCCGCTTTTGCAGGTGGTTTCACCTTTTCCTTTTAGGGCTCAGGGTCGGCCAGCACGGTCTTTCCTCTCACCTTTCCACCCACAGACAATAGCCGGTCGGTTCCTGCCCGTACTGTGGAAGTGGTTAAGACTTCCATGGTCTACTGACGCGCAGCACTTCACTATAGGCACCTTGTGGGCCATTCCTCCACGTTTGTGCTCAGAGTGGCTCTGTCCAAGGCAGTGTGTGTGGCTTGCAGATCTTCTTTTCCCTAGTGCTCAGCCAGTTCATTAGTTTACTCCCAAGCCTACAGAATTAGCTTTTCTAGGGGAGATGTTTTTGATTTGCAAAGTTATGCTTCTCAACTGCATTGGAATATACTTTTCAAGTCGAAAAGCATATTACGTTGATCCAGTGTCTGCACACTAAATTCTAATTGTCATCAATAAAACCATCAGTGACCAAGAAACCTTAACATTTAACACTGGTGGTAGTTTAACACATGATCAACTTACCAGCTTTACACAAAATAGCAACAGTGTATGTATCATACCATTAAGAACAATCTTTGTTTATGTAATTTAACAAGGATATCCAGGCCCAGAGCTTTTAGCAAATAGGATATAATGCATCTTCATACAGTATCACTCTATTATTGCTATTAAAGACATATTCAAAATGTAGTCAAACTTTACTAATGCAGATTCTTATAAGACATTGAAATTTAAAAAGAATTGTAGGGTCAAACTTTGCGAAATAAAATTTATTTCTACTACCCAACAGCCCAAAATTTAAGCACTAAACTTAACCTAGTTATTATGTATAGATTAAAAGTTTCAAACTGCTTACTGTCTAGCTTGGTCCTTACTGGAATAGGTTACATTTACGACTGCAGTTTCCGAGTCAGTGTTCACTAGAGAAGAGAAAAGTGAAGAGAAAAAAGTTAGTTTTCTTTCTATTTCCTTCCTTTCAAAAATTTGAAAGCAATTGAGAAGACATGTACCTTGCTCACAGCTTTCCACCACTCCATACTGGACTAGTAAACTATCCAGCACCTATCAGGAGGGGGAGAAAAAATTACAAATTTTCAATTTCCCAAGTTATTAACAAGGGCAGAAATGGGTTTTAAAATCACAAGGCCATTGTGATGGAAAAGAGCCCCCCCCCAAAAAAAAACAAAATTAACTGGGGTTTTGGGACTCCAGAAGCAAGGGAAGGGTACCACACAAAGTAAATAGTGGGCTTCTTTCTCCTGCCTACTTCCAGATCTCTGACTTGAAGCTCATTTCCTTTGGTTAAACAAGTTAAGTGGCTCAGCAAAGAGTTGGAAGCCATAAATGCCTGATTCCTGAGGCTGGAGGAGAAATAAGCATGTAATTCTCATACATTTATCAACACATCATCATTTGAGACAAGGCCCCAAGTTAAGTTTTATCTTCAAAATGTTCCTTTTCAAAGAACTTCCTTTTACAGCTCCTATGGGCACATCAGAAGAGACTACTGTCAAGGCAGACTGGTGTATGAAGAGAATAGTTGATATTCTACCTGGAGTCTTAAAGATTAACCTGAATGACCTGAAATTAATTTAACACTGTTGGAAAATGTACAATTTGAAACTATGTTTTTACCATTTTTCCTGCAGTTGCATTATATTGTGGATGTCATTCTAAGAGAGGTTGTTAAAACAGTAACTAAATTCTTTTATAGTATAAAATGTAAATGTTCATCTCACTGTCTTATCAGTATAAACCAAACTTGACTGTCCTTAGCTTCCAACAACTGTAAAAAGTCTTTCTTGAAAAGTAAAACAAGTTTTAATTTATAGTGAAGCACTTACTTAGCAATTTAATTGCAAAATTAAAGGACAACCCCTTCAGAATGCTGTCTGCCTCCAAGTATATAGTAAACCATTGAGAAACACATTAAACAAATTTTTGTTACTTCCCAACTAAACTCTGAGCAATTTCTTCTAAATGAACGTTCATCTCATGTGGTGTCCTTCAGGCATTTATTTTGTCTAGGGATTCCAGTTTGAAATTTATAGCAAGGTTTGTCTGGGGGTGAGCTTTAAATTTTTCCCCCATTTTAAAATAGGGTAAGTACCTATTTGTGAATGAAACATTACCTGCAGGTTTGATGTGGTGAATTTCCTTTGAATGGGGCTTATCACAGAAGCACACTAATCTGTCTCTAATTATAGCTACTGTTAAACCATAAAGCTCAGTTTTTTATTTTTAATCCAGAGTGCTTAGCTGACTACATAAAATTTCATTTTAGGGTCTTGGCCACTAAAATGTATGGTCCACATCAACAGGAATTTTTTTGTATTACCTCCAGTACCTAGAATGTACAGGCACTAAAACGTATTTAAATAGTTCATAAGTGCAGTGAACACTTATCTGGAGGAAATCCTAGTATAGCTTATTAGAAACCGTACTCTTTCTAACAGTGCTCACCTGGTTTACAGGTGAATTTCCTATGCATGTAATACGGATCACACATTATTTTATACAGGCCAAATAAATAGGAAACCTCTCACAATGCCATCCAAAGTGGTAATAAGCAACATACAATGGCTTTGAAAACATTTTTTAAAGCAACCTACTTAAAATTTTATATCAGAAAATTTTCAATACCAAAAAAATTTTGGTTTGTAAGTTACCAGAATTTTAACAAGGCACTTTAATTCATTCCATCTTAAGTAAAGCAGCAAGAAACAAACATCCACCATTTAAGATTTAGCTTTTAAGTGGAAGGCACTCTAATAGTAGAGATTTATAGCTGATTTATGTTGAAGGGCAGGGTTGAAGGTGCAGACGGTGGTGGCAGTGATACACAAGGGGAGTAGGCATTAAGGTGAATGCTAATTTAATGTTAATTTAAATAAACATCATAAACATCAATCTTAATTCTTCCTAAAAACAATTTGTTCATTAATACATTAGTCTCCACACAGTTTAGCTTAGACCACCTTAACTTTACTACTATACATATACAGACACATACACATATTTATATCTAAATACAGAATATATACATACACACAGGCATAAGATAAATGATACCATTTTTTTACTTTAAAAAAATCAAGGAAATAGACCTCAAAATTTTCAATGCATATATTGTAAAAAGCATAGTATGTTCAAAACAAAATTGCTTGGGAGCACCTGTTGGTTGGTAAAACATGCAACTGATCTCAGGTTCCTAAGTTCGAGCCCCAGGTTGGCTGTGGAGTTTTCTAAAGGGGAAAACAAAACTGCTTAATAGTAGGACCTTCAATTTCTATAATAAATGCTACTGGTTGTCAACGATGTGTAAAATCTCTATAAAGTAATTACGAACTACAATCTACTAAAACTAATGAACTTATTATATGTAAATTATACTAAAATTAGTGAACTTTATTGTATGTAAATTATACTTAAATAAACCTGACTCTAAAAACCAAAAAGACCTCCGATCCTTAAAAACAAAACAAAACTGATGAGGGGTGCCTGGGTGGCTCAGTCAGTTAAGTGTCTGACTCTTAGTTTGGCTTAGGGCTTGTGGATTGGAGCCCCACATCTGGCAGCTCCCACTCTGGCTCTCTCCCTCTCTCTTTCTGCCCCTTCCCCACTCACATGGTCCCTGTCTCTCTCAAAATAAACAAACTTAAAAACAAAAACCAGGTCCACCATCAATAATAAAGAAGTACCTAGTTAAGAAACAGTTAACACAACCTGAGGCTGGATTTCAACGGGTCTTTGTTGTTTTCATTCAAAGCTTTATACACAAATTTTGGGGCTTATCACAAGTGAGAGATGGAGACAGGACTGTTAATAGCCCAATCAGATTCCCAAATCCCCAAAGGGTTAGGCAGTGCTATAGGAACCCGGTTCCTTCAGTCTGTTAGGCAGTCATTTGTCCACATGTGCTCTGTCCAGCAGGACTACCGAAGTCTATCATGCCAGTCCAACCCACTCAAAGAGTAAATGCAACTTACCATGGAGAAGTGCTGCCATTCTGATTTACCCTGCCTCAACTAGGCAGACAGACGTTCCTGTTATCTGTCACCAAAACCACCCACCCGCCCTGGTTCTGGTCTCTTCTCGGCTGCTTAGAACATCTTGTATTTTCTATCTCTCCCATCTATTTCAGCTACAAATGTTTTAAATTAAATAGCCTTGTCTGAAGGTAAAAATAAAATAAAACCTTCCACTGCACATCTCCAACATTTCCACAAATCTCTTCAATTCTCAGTCCTAAATGAAATTATTTTACTCAGGCCAGAAAGGAAACATTTCTCCACGCCTCAGTAAGTTTTAAATTCCAACTGGAGGGGAAAGAAGGCATCAAAACAAATTAAAACCCAAGAGAAAATGTCTTGGTGGAATGTCGCTTTTTTATATATTCAAGACTTAAAAATTAGATCTCAAAAATTTATCCTTTTAAAAAAAGTTCATCCAAATGTACAAATAGAATCTCACGATAAATGTAAAGATTATCATAAAGCTGTAGAGAATTAAGATCATTCACAATTGTGCAGGGTGGAAACAATCTAAATGCCCATCACCTGATGACAGACAAAATGTAGTACAGCCATACAATGGAATAGTTTTTGGCCATAAAATGAAATGAAGTACTGGCATGCTACAACATGGATGGACATTGAAAACATGATGTTAAGTAAAAGGAGGCAGTAACACACACATACACACACACACACACACAAATATATATTAAGTGATCCCATTACTAGAAATGTCCAGAAAAGGGAAATCTAGGGGCACCTGGTGGCTCAGCTAGTTAAGCATCCGACTCTTGGTTTCAGCTCAGGTCATGATCTCACAGTCTGTGAGACTCAGTCCCATGTCAGGGTCTGTGCTGACACCATGGAGCCTGCTTAGGATTCCTTCTTTATGCCCCTCCCCTGCTCACGCTCTCTCAAAAATAAATAATTTTAAAAAAATGGAAATCTAGAGGCAGAAAGTACATTAGTGGTTGCACAGGGCTGGGAAGTGGGAATGTAGAGGGTGGTAGCTGAAGAGATTTCTCTTTGAGACCATAAAAAGGTTCAACATCAGCTGTGGTGATGGCTGCACATATCCATTATACTAAGAAACACTGGAAAAATACATTTTCAGTAGGCGAACTGTATGTGAGTTATATCTCATTAAAGCTCTTAAGATATCTAAGATCAGTATTACTATACTAGATAGCTTTTTTTTTAAGTGTTGAGCAACTACTCAAGTGTAATAAATTGCACAAAACTTTATCAGTTTTGCCATTATGTATACTCTCCTGAGACCATCACCATAATCGAGGTAAGTTTCTTCATGTCCCTCTTCAGTCTAGTAGGCCGGTCTATTCATACACAGAACACTGAGATGGAGAGAGCTGTGCCTCACACATGATCAGATTTCATCTGCCACAGCAGCACCACCTCCACCACTACCACCCTTGCCCCCAACAACTAGCTGTCACTCAGTTAATCCCGTATGGGCATGGAGTAATTCATGCTCTGCACACAGATCTTCTGCTGAGTACTTGTTCTTTATATCCACTGTTCATGAGGTCCTATCAGCTCTGAACTATCTGAACTGAGAGTCTGATTGGTATCTTGCCTCCAGTCCCCCACCCCATGACTATTCTCCTGGTACAAGTTACTATTCTTCAGTGACTTCAAAATACAGCAACTGTCACAACTTCAACACGGCACAGGAGATGATCCGTGATCTGGTGCCTGCCTACCTCTTCCATCATCTTCTATCTACTTCCCACACACCTACTGCTCCAGTCACACCCTCCAGACTGAGTCAAGTACCCTGGTTTCCATAGCACCTGAGCTCACCTAATCCCAACAAATGAAAGCAATGTCATTTTATAATCTCTTCACTGAGCTTCATTCTCCCACTAGACTAGTCATTATTAACCATAGTGATGTGATCATTTGTCAGGTGTGTCACAAATAATCTTTTCCGAATGGTTATACAGGCTTCCATGCTTAAGATACGTATGATATGTATACAACAAGAGAATCTAAATCCTCCTTGTTTGCCTCATGTGTTTCAGAAGATGAGGGGACTGTGCTGAGGTCACAGTCTAGAGCGCTTATCTCTTTTCTTAAATTGCCTCTGGAAATGCTCCCCCCCCTCCATTGTGGTTTTTCAACACAGCTACACTGGCTTCTAAACTTTACAAGGTGGGGATGCCTGGGTGGCTCAGTCAGTTAAGCCTCCGACTTCGGCTCAGGTCATGATCTCACGTCTGTGGGTTTGGGCCCCGCATCAGGCTCTGTGCTGGCAGCTCAGAGCCTGGAGCCTGCTTCTGGTTCTTTATCTCCTTCTCTGCCCCTCCTCCTCTCATGCTCTGTCTCTCTCTCTCTCTGTATCAAAAATAAATAAAACATTAAACCTACAAGGTGGCTCAGTTGAGTGTCTTACTCTTGGTTTCAGCTCAGGTCATGGCCCCAGGGTCGTGAGATCGAGCCCCACATATGTGGCTCTGTGCTGAGCATGGAACCTGCTTAAGAATCTCTCCCCCACCCCTTTGCCCCTCTCCCTGGCCTTGCTCTCAAAAAAGTTTTTTTCCTAAAAAGAAACTATAAACTTGTGATAAACAGTTTTAAAAAATAAGCTTTATAAAGAAGGGGACCATGTCTTTTACCTAAGAACTGTGTTTAGCTCAGTGAGGCACAACAAAAACTAAAGGGTTAAAAAAGAAGCCACAAAACAGTTTTTGTTCTAAGAGCAAAGGAAACTAATTTCAGGTTCCTTTAGAAGCCCATAGTCATATAAGAAAACACGTATTTATCATAAATTCATATAAAAAAGATAAGTGTAAAGTCACAACCATTATAAAAACCAGTTGGGGGCCCCCAGGTGGCTCGGTCCATTGAGTATTAGACTTCTGATCTCACAGTTCAGCAGTTCGAGCCCCGCATCGAGCTCTCTGCTGTCAGCACAGAGCCTGCTTCAAATCCTGCCCCCTTTGTCTCTGCCTCTCCCCTACCTCTTAAGAATAAACATGAAAAGGGTGCGTGGGTAGCTAAGTGTCTCCTGGTTTCAGCTCAGGCCATGATCTCACAGCTCGTGAGCTGAGCCCCACACTGGGCTCTCTGACACTGTAGAGTCTGCTTACGACTCTCTCTCTCTCTCTCTCTCTCTCTCTGCCCCTCCCCCACTCGCACTCTCAGTCTGCCAATAAACTTCAAAATCAATAAAATAAACATTTAAAAAAAAGTTAAAATTCAAAGCAGGGTATTTAATGCTCTCTTGCCCCACTCACACCTTACCAAAATACACGCACATGCATCCACACTCACACACCAATAAGCTTTCCAAATACCAAAACCAGGCTCAGACTTTGGGGAGGGGTTACCAGAAAGAAGTTATATTCCTTACCTCAACAAGAGCAAAGGGAAAAAACCTCCACAAAATCATCTCTGGGGAGCCAGGCATGTGGAGGATCAAGGGAACTTCCTTTAACTACAGCTTAACAATAACCTGTTGCTATTTATGGATAAAACCATTCCAGGAATTTTATTCTTTTACATCATTCATTAGAAGACTAGCTATATTAATTAAGAACTCTATGTTGCAGGTCCCAAAAAACATTTGTAATACTGGCACAAAATTCAGATACAAAAAAAGTTTTTCTTTCTTTTCTTTTATAGTTTATTGTCAAGTTGGTTTCTATATAACACCCAGTGTTCATCCCCACAAGTGCCCTCCATGCCCATCACCCCCTTCCTCTCTCCCACTCCCCTGTCAGTCCTCAGTTTGTTCTTAGTATTCAAGTCTCTCGTTGTTTACCTCCCTCCCTCTCCCCAACTATTTTTTCCCCTTCCCCTCCACCACAGTCCTCTGTTAAGTTTCTCCTGTTCTCAGATACAAAAAATGTTAAAGAAATACCCACCTTAGGGGGCGCCTGGGTAACTCAGTCAGTTAAACCCCCAACTCTTGATCTCAGTTCAGGTCATGATTTTATGGGGGTGAGATCAAGCCCTGCATTGGGCTCCTTGCTGGTTGTGGAGCCTGCTTAGGATTCTCTCTTCCTCTGCGTGGGCTCGAGTTCTCCCTCTCTCTCCCTCCCTCCCCCCCCCAACACGAAACAACAACAAAAAAAAGAGATATCCACCTTAATGTAGATTTCCCTAAACTGTTACTATCATAATTATTTGAGCAACAATCAAACCATTTCTCACATCCAACTCTGTAAACAAATTCCCACTTCAGAAGGCCAACACACTGACAGCCAATCTTCGACAACTTCACAAGCCATGCTTAAACATCTTCATCACTGATAAAACCCAGAGGCCATCTCTGCCTCCATCACCCCTCACAAACATTCCAGCGTTGAGGCACATAGATCCTTTCGCATGAGGAAGAGAGAATCATTTAGAGTTTTATAAAATCATGTGATCAGACCAATGAAGAGAGACAACAGGACAGGTTATACACACACACACACCCCTCAAATGCCGAGAAGACAGACCTCAGGAGCTCCTGCTGGGTTGGACTTTATGACATGGCACCATGCCCAAACCCAATGCTGTGTCCACTTCTCCTGTTACTGCCTTTTACAGTCGATGGTGACCCCGTCTAGAGTTATGAACACCAGAAACCTTGCTTTAAAGCCTTGAAAATTGTACTTCATCCCCCAGGAGCTCATCAATGAAAGTCCACCTACACACTGCTCTGGGCCTGCATGCTGCTCTCTTCTGCCACACTAGAGCAAGCCTCCCATCACCTCTGCGTGCTACTGCAGAATGCTTCTAGGTCATCTCCCCACATTCATTTCTGATTTTTTTTTAATGTTTTATTTATTTTTGAGAGCAAGAGAAGACAGGGCACAAGTAGGAGAGGAGCAAGCAGAGAGAGGGGGGAAGACACAGAATCCGAAGCAGGCTCCAGGTTCCAGACTACAAGCTGTTAGCAGAGAGCCCGATGCGGGGCTCAAACTCACAGACCATGAAATCATGACCTGAGCCCAAGTTGGGACACTTAGCCGACTGAGCCATCCAGGCACCCTCATTTCTGATTTCAATCATTTGTTCTCCAGCAGCAAAACCTACATTGTCAGTGTGCTAGCCCCTAGCTACATACATGTGGGCACTTGAAATGTGGCTAATCTACATATGATTAGTACAAAATATATAGTATCTTAATTTTTAAAATAAATGATTACATTTTAAAATTATTTTAGATATATTAAAATACTATTCAAATTAACATTCACCTGTTTTGTTTTCTACTTTCTTAACAGAGCAACTAGAAAATTTTAAATTGCATAAGTGGTCTGCATTTTCTTTCTACTGGACTGTACTAACCTAGACTGATTTTTAAAGCTGAGCTAATCAACTTACACCCTACTATAAACTCTAAGAGCTTCCCTGTGTGTTTGGGAAAGGATACAAAATCCCTAACAAGTGCCCTGAAGGCCCTGTTGAGCTGTTCATCATGTAATGCCACTCTCTCCTCTCCAACTAAACTGGCCTTCTTTCAGTAATGAATTAAGGGTGATAACCTTTGGGTGCTTTCCAGTAGAAGCATGGTCTTAAATATTTTATCTATTTTAACTCATCTCATTCCACAAAATCTCATAAGGGAACATCCCATTCTATAGATGCCTTAATTATGACATGGGGAAGTTAACAAGTGTTTCAACTTGAATAGTTGCGTGATAGACAAATGATTTAAAGCCCCAGCTGTCAGGTTACAGAGCCCACACTCTTAACCACTTGGTCAACTACACTGCCTCATTTTCCACACAATTCAAATAAAATATGATACAGACTGCAGCCAGTTCAATCCTACAATCGTGAAAGATCAAAATCAGACTCTGATAGACAAAGAACTTTATCAACCCCAAGGGTCAACGAGACTATCTAGCTCTTGTTCAAGTGCTAAATACTGTATTTCTATATATCTCAATCAGATTAACCAACATTAACTTGTTCTACATTTTATTAACAGCAGTACTTGTAAAACAATCCAAATAATATCAAGTTAGGGTCCTTTTTGACCACCTGCTTCCAAACCAGTTGCTTCCCCCACACCCTTAAAGAAACCACTTTCAGTTGATGAATCTCTCCAAATGATTTTGGAAGTATGTGTCACACGAATAGATGTTCCATGTCATCAGTCATTAAGGGAATGTAAATGAAAGCCATAGTAAGATTGCTTCACACCCACTAGAATGACTATCTTTTTTTTTTTTAAAGGAAAGTAACAGAGGTCTTGGACAAGGATGTTAAAAAATTAGAATTCTCATACTTTGCTGGGAAAAATGTGAAATAATGCATCCTCTATGGAAAACAATATGGCAGTTCCTCAAAACAATTAAAAACAGAATTACCACATGATCCAACAATTTCACTTCTGGATATATACCCAGAAGAATTGACAGCAGGTACCCAAAGAGGTATTTGTACACCTATGCTCCTAATAAGCATTATTCCCAATCACTGAAAGGGAGAAGCAACCCCAATGGATAATGTGGTGTGTACATACAAATGGAGTACTTATTAGTCAACCGTAAGAAGAAACGAAGTACTGACACCTGCTATAGTACGGATAAGTCATGGAAACTCTACCCTAAGTGCAAAGTGAGCCAGACATAAAAGGTCACGAATTTATACCACTCCATTTTTCAGAACAAGTATATCCATAGAGACAGAAAGTAGACCAGTGTTTTCTAGGAACTGGGAGAAAGGAGAAACGGAGTGACTGCTTACAGGCAAGGTATTCTTTCTGGAGTAATGAAAATGCTCTAGAATTTGTAGTGATGGTTGTACAGTCTTGTGAATATGCAGAAACGCACTGAACTGCATGCTCTAAAAATAATTACTTTCATAATTCTGTCAACGGTAGCTCGAATTTTTTTTTAAGTATGTGTGGATGCTTATATAGTCACACATCCACCCATAGAAGAAAACTGTTTTGAGTTAATTTTTGTAAAATATATTGACTACTGTTCTAAACATTTTATATATATTTTCTCAATTACGTCTTACAATGTGGCTATTTTCCTCATTTTGAAGAGGAATAAATTGAGGAAGATTTTCAGTAACTTAAAGTAGGACATTAGTGATCTTGTATATTTTTCTCTAATCTGTCATCTCTGTGGTCCACCTATGGTAAAGACAAAATTAGCTTATTCTTTTTATCTGCTGCCTGGATTTCCACAGTATAGGCTATTAGCCTGCTGTCTTTTCTTCAGTACCCTCAATCACAGCAGCTTCCAAACCCTGAACACTAAGCTGTATGTGGCCTACCCTAACATGCCACAGAGTCTGGGGAGAGTCCAGCAGAAAACTAAGAGAGCAGTGACTGCCTGGTCATCCTTCCAAGCCTCAGTCCCCAGTTCTCCATACAAACATGAAAAGACTAGGAAATCCCAGAAGTAAACACAAGTCTCAATAACTCACTAATTTACTCCTGGAGCAGGAAGGTAGGGATTATCACACCAAACAGCTACAAATTACTAGAGGGAAAGAGAGAGCAATTCTAAAGCCTCATTACAATTATTCCAACATTATCATGGGTGAAGGCACTAACGGGGCACCTGGGTAGCTCAGTTGGTTAAGCGTCCATCTTTCGGTTTTGGCTCAGGTCATGATCTCATGGCTCATGAGCTCAAACCCAGCATCAAGCTCTGTGCTGACAGTGAGGAACCTGCTTGAGATTCTCTCTGCCTCTCTCCTTTTTGTGAGTGTGCACATGCGTGTGCTCTCTCTCTAAAAATAAACAAACAATTAAAAAAAGAGGGGCATCTGGGTGGATCAGTCGGTTAAGCATCCAACTTCAGCTCAGGTCATGATCTTGTGGACTGTGGGGTTGGGCCCTGTCCATGTTGGGTTTTGTGCTGACTCCAGCTCAGAGACTGGAGTCTGCTTTGGATTCTGCGTCTCTCTTTCTCTTCCCTCCCCAACTTGCACTTGATGCTCTCTCTCCATCCAAAAAAATAAACATTAAAAAATAATAATAAAGAAAAAAAAAGTGACTCATGAGGTGAAAAATACCCAAGATTACAATGGCCTCCAAAAGTGTAGCAGATCATCCTAGATGCTGAAATTTTATCTGGTGCCCCTGTGTCAAGTTTATTTTAAAATGGAAAAGAAAAACAGCTGGAGTAGAAGAAAGATGTGGGTTCCAAAGTCAATACTGATCAGAATGTTTCCCATAAGAATTAGTCCTTCAGATATGCATTAGTTATTCTACTGGGCTCTATGAGGCCTTATAATAAAATACCTGTAAATGATAAATGGACAAACAATATATGGTATAATCATACACTAGCATATTGTCTGACCATAAAAAGGAATGACGTACATACTCTAACATGGATACATTTCCAAAATGTTAAGTGAAAAAGACCCTATAATAATTCCATTTATATAAGGTGTCCAGAACAGGCAAATCTATAGAGACAAAGTCGAAAAGTGGTTGCTAAGGGCTGAAAGAGGCCGCCAAGAAAAGGACAGTGACTATTAATGGCTATTGAGTTACTTTTTGGGATAATGGGAAATGTTCCAGAATTACACAGTGGTGATGGTTCTTTACACCTTGTGAATACACTAAAAAACACTGAATTATATACTTTGAAATATGGATTTTATGAGGTATCTTGGTGGCTCAGTCAGTTGAGTGCCCAACTGTTGATTTTGGCTCAGGTCATGACGTCACAATTGTGGGATTGAGCCTCACTGACAGCATGGAGTCTGTCCCCCCACCCCCATCCCGCCCCGCCCCGCTCCGTCCCGTCCTGTCCCATCCCTCCCTGACTCATGCACCCTCTCCTTCTCAAAATAAACTTTAAAAAGTATATAAATTTTGTAGTGTGTGAATTATAGCTCCATTTTCTTAAAAAGAATGTTTAAGATGTTACAGGATATAAACTACATACAACACAATCCAATCATGTTGAAAAATACCCATCATACCAGATTGAACTATGAGTCATTTAACAATAATGTCATTGGGGAGAAAGACCTTTTTTCTTCTTTCCTTTTCTCTTTCCAAATTTTGCACAACGAACTTGTAATTCTACAATCAAGAGAAAATGAGAACATCAAACGGGATTATACTGGCCCTTAAATTGTTTTCCAAAAAAAAAAAAAAGTAATGCCAAGAAAATAGTGTTCTTCCCTCCTATTCTTAAGGCTCTCACTTAGAGACAGTTCCAGAGAAACAAATGAACAAAGGGCAGAGCCAATGGCATGAATTATTTGGGTACAGGGAAGAACGATCCACCCAACACATTATAACCGACCCGAATCCTGCTAATACACAGCGCTAGCAGAGACAAAAAGTGGGAATGAAAGTGAAATTCTTCCCTCCACTGCTCTTTGTTTCCTAGGATAGACATGCATTTCCTAAGTTTAGTTGCTTTGGAACAGTGGGATGGACAAATCATCACAATATTGCCAAGCTACTGATAAAAGACACCCAAACAAATGTTCTTGGGATTTCTTTTTTCTGAAATTTATTGGTAGACTGGGGGGGGGGGGGTGTTCTACAGGGCAAACCAGGGTTTTGCCACACTCACCCACTGTTCTCCGTCACCGGCAGTATGTATTCAAGACCAAAGCCTAACTTGGAGCCCAGCCATGTATTTGCTATACTTAAAAACTGCTAATTAGCTCCTGAGTACTGCTTTTGGTCCAAAATTTTATTGCACAAGGTTTTCACCCAGATCCCACCCCTCAGACTGTAACCCAATCCTGCCATTTAGAAAATATTTGATTTCCAACTTGGATAACACCTATTACTGAAGAATTGGGACTAGAAGTGGGCATGCTCAAGTAATTTTAAAGCTTTTAACAGTAATGAAGGTGCAAATTAAAAGTAAAAGAAAAGTTACAGTTAGAGGAAGACAATGTAGTTAATGGCAAGCTTTTTGCTTTTTAGGAAACCAAGTTCACTTCTTAGTGTCTCTATTTACTTGCTAACCAAGTACACCTAGGATTTTTAAAGATGTTGCAAAATAATTAAAATCTCAAGTTTCTAATCTTCAAATCACTCCTCCCTTTACTGCTTCCTTCCATCTTCAACCGCATGGATTCCCAGAGTCTGGTCTATAGTTTGCCATTCCCAGCACATAGTTGGTGTGGAAACCATATGTTCTTGTGGCTTCTACTTGTGTAAGAACACGAGTCTGAACCAAACAGATGCCATGACAGGCTTTAAGTTTCCCCTCTGAACTAGAAGGCCTAAGTTTCAGTTTCCCCAAAACTATCAGGCAGTTACACATTGCCTAGAGCAGGAGAGACCACCTTCTATCAATCAGGAAAGGCCAGTTACCTCTCCCCACATTCCTTACTTAAGGTGAGGCCTGCAGATAGGAACTTTAGATAGGACTCTGATGTTAAAGTTAACCCGTTAGTCACTGAACAAGACCCTGGGCTCGCTCTGTAATTGGTTAATTTCAAAACTACTCTAAATATTGTGATTGTGTCCCGCCAAAAGTAACAAACGCTCTGAACAATGCGTATGGTTAAAGTTGCTGCCAATACCATTGTACCATTATGATTGGATCACTGCACCTATGTTCTAACTTCTTGTAACTCCCCCTTCCCAAACCCCATATAAACCCTACTCAGCCCTTGTTCGGGGCTCTCAGCACGGATCCACTGCGCTGGTGAAGGCTGTGAGCCCGAGCTTATAAGACCACAATAAAGCCCTTTTGCCTTTGCATGCATGCCTCGGTCTCCCTGGTGGCCTCTGGCCGTTGAGGATACCGCATTTTGGGCATTACACTTGGTCACTTCAAAACATACATCTACTGTATGGAGTTGCTGAATTAGTATATTGTACATCTGAAACAGATAAAACACTGTTTTTAAAAAAAAAACTACAGGGGTACTTGGGTGGCTCAGTGGGTTAGGCATCCGACTTCAGCTCAGCTCATGATCTTGAAGTTTGTGACTTCTAGCCCTACATCGGAAATCTGTGCTGACAGTTCAGAGCCTGAGCCTGCTTCAGATTCCGTGTCTTCCTCTCTCTCTGCCCTTCCCCTGCTCATGCTCTGTCTCTCAAAAATAAATAATGTTTTGAATGTAAAACCCTTGAGATTACCCATGGCGCTTAGGGGGAAAAAATCCATACAAACTACTATTTTTATTTACTACTTAGTTCAAGACTATCATCATGTACTACTCTCCAACCTCGCCTCTCATCCACTTTCAACTACAGGCTGTCCCTAACTCACAAAGATTAGATTTACGATTTTTTGACTTTCCCAGGGTACAAAAGCAATATGCATTTAGTAGAAAGTGTACTTGGCATTCACATTTTGATCTTTTCCTGGGCTAGTGATATGTGGTAGGACACTCTTTCGTGATGCCGGGCAGCTCACAATCAAGAGCATAAACAACTGATGGACTTAAAACAATCCCGTTTTGGAGGGGTGGCTCGGGCAGTTAAGCATCTCGGACTTGATCTCAGCTCAGGTCACGATCTCACAATTGTGAGTTTGAGCCCCACATCGGGCTTTGCGCTGACAGCATGGGGCCTGCTGAGGATTCTGCGTGTCCCCCTCTCTGCCCCTCCCTTGCTTCCTCTCTCTCAAAATTAACAAATTTTTTTAAAAAATTCTATTTTTCACTTCCAGTATAGTATTCAATAAATTACATGAGGTATTCAACATTTTATTATGACACAGGTTTTCTGTTTGATCGCTATGCTCATCTGTAGGCTAAGCGTTCTAACATGTTTAAGTAGGCTAGCCTACGTATGCTATCATGTTTGGTAGGGTTTTGTTTTTTTTTTTAAGTCTTTGTTATTTTTGAGAGAGAGAAAGAGAGAGTGCGCGCGCACAAGAGAGCGTGTGCACACACAGGGGAGGAGCAGAGAGAGAGGGGACAGAGGATCCCAAGTAGGCTCCCTGCTGACAGCAGCAAGCCCAGTGTGGGACTCGAACTGTGCATGACCTAAGCCAAAGTCACCCACTCAACCAATTGAGCCACCAGGCACCCTGGTATGTTAGGTGTATTAAACGCATTTTTGATTTGTGATATTCTCAATTAATGACGGGTTTACTGGGACATAGTCTCACTGTAAATTGAGCAAGATCTGTAATTCCTTAATAACCACTTTTAAAATGAAACACATTTAGATCTTATTACTTGCTAGATTGCAATTCCTGGTCACCCAGAGTCTAGGTTAACTCCCTGTACTAAGTGTGGAATAGTGTCCTTTAAAAATTCATGTCTACCAGTATCTGTGAATGTGGTTCTAATTAAATGACCTGCATCCTTAGAAGAGGAAGTTTGGACACAGAGACACACAGAGAACACAATGTAACCATCTAGGCAGAGACCGGAGTGATAAATCTACAAGCCAAACATATCGAAGACTACTGGCAACCACCAGAAGTGGGGAGAAAGGCTTGCCAGCACCTTCGTTTCAGACTGCTTACCTCCAGAACTGTGAGGGCATAGATTTGTTGTTCTAATCCTCAGAGTTTGTGAGAATTTGTTATGGCAGCCCTATGAACCTAATACATGTGTCCTCACCACATCCGCAGTAGTAAACACCTTGTATTTAATCCTAGAGCTTGTCTTTTCTATGCTTTCACAGAGAAGTATAGTATACACTAGAATGGCCATCCATCGGTCTACCTCAGAATGAGACTCGACCTTACTGTCACACCTAGAGTAGGTCTCAGCATCCAGTCAGACTGGAAATCCAGCATGGCAACAGTGACCCCATCTCACCGGCATCTCTATGTGCACATGCTGTTACTGACAGCAAACACTCTTTTGATCCTTTGCATATAGTAGCCCATTAAGTCATCCAGACAACCTCCAAATGTAGATATTACACCTGTTATCCGAGGTGAAAACTGAGTTTCTAAGAGGAAAAGGCCACTTGCCCAGTCAAGACACCAAGGACATGGGGAGCTGGGATTCAGAGTTCCCATGACTCTAAAACCAATGTTCATTACACCAAACTACGCATTTCTTGAAAGGTCACCACAATGAATGGAAAATGACTCTTCAGAAGCTCTTTAACACCAACAAAAAGGGCAAAAAGTGGATAAATGCTGAATTAAGTTGGCCGACAGCTGTAGGAGGATTCACAGTATACTCTCTACTTGGATAAGTCTATATGTAAGTAGAGAAAAGAGGAAAATAGAAGTTCTTCATATTCATTAAAGTGATGACTGATTTTTCAAATTTACCTCAAAAGTCATGAAAGATCACCTGAGAAAGAAATCTAGAGGAAGAAGTGAAAGAAGAAATGGCTGGTTCTCAGGACCTGCTGACCTTCGGGGACGTGGCCATAGAATTCTCTCAGGAGGAGTGGGGATGCCTGAACCACAGTCAGTGGGAACTTCGCAGGGATGTGATGTTAGGCAACTACGGACACCTCCTCTTCTTGGGTCTTGTTGTCTCAGACCTGGTCATCTTTTTGGAACAAAAGAAGGACAGCTGGGATGTGAGGAGAAAGGAAACAGAAGCCTCATACCCAGCTCTATTTTCACACGGCACCAGACATTCCTGCCAAAGCTATGCACAGAAGCTTCTTTCCAAAAAGTGTCCATGAGTAGATATAAACATAGTTCCCTTGAGAATGGACACTTAATGACTGGACAAGGACGGGGAGAGTGAAGGCCATCAAAGATATTTGGGGACTCCTTTTCCAGAGAATGATTATGAATGTAATAAATATGGGGAGGTCTTTGGGGGAAAAAAGTCAAAAGTTACAAATTAACATCAGATTTTCTCAACAATTTTAACAATAATTCTTGGGCAAAGATGTATTATTTGTGCCAGTCACTAAAATTTCACTGTGCAGATCATAATCTCTATAAATACAAGAACAGGTCCACAGAAAAACATTTCTCTCTGTATTTCAGAGGATAGTAAGACTTTGAGGAAGATGAAGTTTGATCTCACCACATTTTTTCCAAGATAGATTTCCCAGGGTTTCAACTATGCCATAAGGGGCAAACAATTCTTACTTTATAGACAAAAATGAAATTTTTATCATTTAGCAATTTTTCTAAAATTAAAAAGACTCAAGCACTCTGTCAGAATTTCATTTATGACCAGAAGTTAAGCTAAATAACACACTTATTTCACAACCAGTGCATCATCTGCCACCCCAATAATTATCCCTCCACCGCTCTTTATGTAACTGTTATATTATAACCTCTACAAACAAAAATGGCCCTGTTCACTAATTATACCTCAGACAAGTATAAAAATCAAACTTCAGAACCTGTAACAAAATGACTCATTTTCCTTAATCAAAGCCATGGTGGAAACACTAAGTAAGTGGACAGGGGACCTGAACAGACATTTCCCCAAAGAAGATATACAAATTACCAAAAGCACATGAAAAGATGCTTGGCATTCATCATTACTCACTGGGGAAATGCAAACTGAAACCACAATGGCAGATCACTTTAAATCCACTGGGATGGCTGTAATCTAAAGGTCAGATAATCACACAGATAACTGACCGAAGATGTGAAGACACTGGAGCTCTCATATACTACTGCTAAGAATGTAAATTCCAGGGTGGCACAGCCACTCTAAAAAAGAGTTTGGCAGTTCTTCAAAACCTTAAACAGTTACTTCAGGACTCCCAAGAGAAATGTAAACATGTTCACACACATGAATGTTCACGGGAGCATTATGTCCTTCAACAATGAATGGGTAAACACAATGTGGTATGTCTGTGCCATGGAGTATTATTTGGCAACAGAAAAGACAACGATACTGATACAGGTTACAACACAGAGATGCCTTGAAAACATTTTGCTAAGTCAAAGAAGCCAGACACAAAGATTACAATGATGGTGTTTTAATGAAATGCCCAGGATAGACAATTCTATACAGACCAAAAAAATGAGTGGTTGCTTAAGGCTAAAGGGGAGGTGAGGGACAAGAGGTGACAGCTAAAGGGTTCAGGATTTCTTTCTGAGGTGAAGAAAATATTAAAAAATTAACTGTGGTAACAGTTACACATATCTGTGAATAAACTAAAAACCACTGATCTGTACACCTTAAACAGATGAATTGTTGAACATGTGGTTATCTCACTGAAGTCATAATAAAGGGGGGGCCTATTTACAGAATGGGAAACCTGAAACAATCTATACACCAACAAAAGATAGATAAATTAGTTTCTTCCCATTACATAGCTATTAACAGAGCATGGCCATGAAGGGATCTCTACAACAAACCTTTGGTAGGTACTAAAAACTAGGTCTGCAAAACAGTGCTGATTAGGTCATTCCATGTATGTCAATAACCACAAACATATAGCCAAAAAATAAAGTATGTTCAGAAAGTTCTTTACTAAACCTGAGTCAATGGAAATTTTCACTTTGTCTCTTTGACTCTTTATATAAGCAGTGTGTATTTTCTTTACAAATGAGAGTAACTTTTAGTTTACACGTGGCTGTCATTTACATGCTAGTTAGCTTCTTTGCTTTCTTCACACAGGCAGACTGGCCCAAGGACTCAGGAGCCAACCTAAAAGAGCTCCCACTGGCTAAAAACGGGACAAACTATCAGTAAGGCTAACAAAAGCAGCCTGAGACACAAATCAATGTTATAAACTCAAGTGCTGAGTATATAAACTCCAAAATTTACAAGTCTCCCGGTACCAATGAAGAACCCGGAACTGGTAAATAAATAGAATCAAACATGGTCTTTCTTGTACGAAATGAATCTCACAATAACCAAAAGCTATCTCTGCATAACTTTCTCTTTATAAAAGTGTCTCAATTAATAAATGAAAGAATAAAACTGAAAAGTCACCTTTTTTGCCTCCTTTCATGAAATAATGGATTTCTCAAAAACTAAGGATGCTAAATTACAAAAAGAAAACCAAGTATGTGCTTCCTGACACACATTTGTACTACCACCTATGAATTATTTTTTGCTTAAGTTTAAAGAAGGAGAGGGGGCGGTGAGAAAGAAATCTGCATATGACACAACTTCTTGTGGGCAACCCAGTGGAATCACTTGGAGAACTTAAAATAATCCTAACCCTAGAGTTGTGATTTAATCAATCTGAAATACAGCCTGGACAAATTCTTTGTAAAACTCCCCAGGTGGTTCGAACATGCAGCCCAAGTGAAGATCACTGCTCTAGATTTAACTACCAATCCACGGGACTATAGAGGAGTGAGAAACAAGACTACCAACTACAAGGGTAAAATCAGCTTATCTATTTTAACAGCATAAAAAAATCCAGTTTCTTGCACAAATAGCCAGGTAACAAAAATGGGGTGAAAAATCCCAAGATTAAAGGCTTAAAAGTGGGGCACCTTGCTGGGTCAGTCAATGGAGCATGCACACTCTTGACCTTGGG